>QYAP01000246.1:0-66994 GCA_003988905.1 Hymenotorrendiella dingleyae
CTACGATAAAGAGGAAGGCCTCTAAACTCCATGTTTCCTAAAGTCCAGGGTTAAAACTAGCTCCCCTGGCGTCATGTGCCTAAGCTTAGGACTTCTAGGGCTCGCTGATTGTGGTATTCTTGGATATCATGAAAAATTGCGTACTCCGCTTGACGTTAAATAGTGTAAATAAATAAAATAAATAAACGACGTTCATCGGTCAATGCCAGAAATTCATTACGTACTCGCATACGGAGTACCGGTACTTCCCAAAATAATAACCTTTTACCGCAACCAAATATAAAAAGTCCGAGTACGTAGCTCAATCAAGCTCGGCTATAGCTATCATAAAATATAATTTCATAGAAAATGGTGTTGTTTCGAAGTGCGTAATGAATTTTGTCAAGAATTTGACAATCTCGTGGTTGGGTTGCTTGTGACGTGGTCGTACCTTCCCCTGTAATGAAGATCCGTGCATTGCACGTGCTTTCGCGTTTGCCGCAGGGATGAAATATCGGTGTGCAAACGCTTCGAAAACCACACCCCTCCCATCACTTCTTCTGATTTTCTCGTCAATCATCGTGGATGATTCAATACGAGTGCGGCCTACTAAGAACACCTCATAATATCACCTCCATGCCATTTGAGAAGACTTAGCTGGGAACTTTTACAATCCCCTCTGGACGCGTTCTCATCAAGACAGAAACCATCCTTTTTGGCCAGTTAATTCGATCAATTCAAGAGGTACATAATTGCCATCCTTTCTAGCCTTGATTCCTCTTCGATTCTTTCCACATGCTAACCTCACGCTCATTTAGCAAAGAATCGACGACTTGAAAATGTCCTCCTCTTCGACTTCCGGCCCTACATCCGGCGATGAATCCTCTTGTTCAACCTGCAAGGCACCCCAAAGCTCCCTCCAAACTCCGCTTAAACACTGCGCCAAATGCGGTACCCAAAAGTACTGTTCCCGCGATTGTCAGAAGGCGGATTGGAAATCCCACAAGAAGACCTGTGCTTCGACCGCTCAAGCCAACGCCACACCGGAGCCATCAGGCCGTCACAATCCAGGCTTCAATATGATGAACCAAGTCCTCGGTCTGGGCGGCAACTATTTCCTGCACAAACTCTCCGAGGAGGATGTCTATGTGCAACTTATCGACTGCTTCCGTCTCCGCTGCGAGGACGAATACACTTTCACAGGCGAACTCATGGGGATTTACAATGATAATTCGTTACCCTGTGCGGTTCGCGAGTTTGGGCGGTTCATGAAGTTGGCCGAGAAGAGGGAGGGGATTTTGCCGCCGTGGTGGAACCAGAGCAAGAAGGATAAGTGCTGCGAAGTTGCGCAGGGTGGGAATAATTGGTCGGGTATTGATTGTGCGGTTGAGAAGAGTGATATTATTGAGCATTACTCGGATCCTACGATGCCGATGAAGTTGAGGATTCTTGGGGAGAAGATTTATGGGAAGGGGTTTATGTGAGGATTATTGGTATTGATTGTGTTGTGTAAGTCTTCTGTGCTAAACTGCCTCGAATTTTTGCTCATCAATGGTAGGAATGAATATTTGCAAAGAGGACCAGAGAACGTGCTACGCTTGTCGAATTGAGGTGTTCCAGGGGTTAACTCAAATGTCGAATCAAAAATTTGCCATTAATTATGTTTATTTATTCGTAAATTCATGATCGTCTGCAAAGGGCTGTCCGTTGGCGAGTGCGGATTGCGGAGCATACCTGCGATATCTTTCGTGCTACTGATGCAGAGTAGTAGTTACACGCCCACGCTTCTACTTTCCCTTCCCTAACATGAAAAATCAATTAATTCACACAAATTATTCCCAGTACGTGTTTCTCCCGGACATCCATTTCTTCTATTCAGATTGGTTCCGTCTTGGAACCATCAGCTACCTTCTCTAGATCTGGCCATCGAAACTGCATCTTCAACCAAGTGTTTTTCGGTATAAAAGGATTGGTGAACATAAATGTCTCGAGTTAATACATATTTTTCAAAATCCTTTTACAAGGGATCATTTCGCTGAGGACTTCGGCAGGTGGACGAAGCTCAGTACGGAGTATGCTCACCGCTGCCGCTTTAGGGCTCTGCCTGTTGGGTTGCTGACGTACACCTGCAGGCGGGATGGGAAATCACGTGCTTCCCCAACCTCCTCACCTGCAGCTGCACCTGAGACAATCTACCAACGACATCTCTTACGACATGCTCTCTGCCATCCTGCCTAATTGATGACTCCTGGTCTCCAAACCCCAAAACCATCGCGGATTTCATTGATTCCTACGCTTACTACGACTACCGAAACCTACCGCAAGGTCCGCAACTTTCTCCTACGAAAAATACAGTGCCAGCACGTCGGAGTGCCAGAGTCGTCAACCCCACAATAACACTTCAACGATCGTCTCCCTCCAATTCATCTTATGTCAATAGCCGCAAGAATTGTGTCTTACGATGTTGTTCAAGCGCTTTTCGAGTTCCGCTGCGCACAGGCTACCATTGTGGCCTAAGAATGGCGGCCCGGAGCTTCGTAAAATTTACCTCCGGCTCGAACCTGCATCGGCAGACCTAATTTTGGGTTATCGAAATTATGCTCCTGGGCTACAGTTGCACCGTGGCTTGATTCCTCTAGGCATCCACAATTTAGTCAATATGCCTGAACAGAACACGCTCCTCGACAAAGTATTCACAGAGGTCTCAGCGAAGTGTTCGCCATTCGCAATCAATATTCCAGAGATCTTTTTTCATCAAGACGTTATACCGGGGAGAGACAAGTCTGAAACGGGTGATCTGTGGTTGCGTGTTTCGTCGTCAGTTATGCTCGACATACGAGCAGAATTACTCCATGAACTCCGAGACGCTGTTGTTCTAAAGCGCGACAACATGGCACCAACTCGAATGAGGTTGAAAGATTCCGTAAAGTGTTCGTCCAATATGAGGAAATTTGTGCCCAAGATTGCAGTCCGTCGTCACCTGTTGCCAGAGCAGGGAACGAATCTCGTAAATGAAATGATTAGTAGGTATGAAGGGGGTCTAAAACTTCGAGCTGATGGACTTACTCTTGCCTGGGACCGTGGAGGTGGGACCACAGACTTTTCGCATAATATACCAGATCTTCCACATCAAGATTTCCCTTTCACCGGAGCACAATAAAGCTTGAGACTCGACATATCCCCAGTTCAGACTCATGTATACTTTATACTGGGAAAAGCCGTTCCATTGAATCGATTCTGCATCAGCTGCTTGTCTGGTTGGCTGAACATTCACCATCCAGAAAACTATCTGTTTCGCGGGACAGTATCATTAGAGGAAAAGCTGTCAAAATACCAAGAAGAAACCCCCATTGAACGCCTGATATTTTCTACCTTCTTTACGCCAAAGTCGACACTGTGTTTATCTGCGACTTCAATGTCCTCGTCAAGCTCATCGCATATATATCGATAACCACGAAGCGCTATCAAACCAAACCGTCACCTGAATCTCCTGGCTTTTCCTACGATGCTGAAAGAACCAGACACTGAAATCATTCGGATGTGTCCCATGGAATACTGCTCGGTCTCCGGAAGAAGACGTTGCTCATGTGGCAATGGAAATACGGTCTTCTGTCTCAGATATCTCTTAGCCGCGGGTTACGCTAGAGCTCTCTATCAAGTCAACCATTGGAATGTCTCATATTGCATGTATTATTATGCAGTTACCAAGTTTGCGTCTTGAGGGAAAATGGCTACTGAGTGTGTACTTTTTCTATATTTTCATTGCCAGGGCAAGGATGCAGACTTAAGGAGTAAAGTAACAGCGTTTGGGGATTAATCCGTTTGTCTCTAGTGACAGGAAGTTGGTAGGGGTGAGAAATGGGAAGTTTTATTTCGGCTTTCAGCCCGGCGGCAAAGGACAGGCATTTTGATTGAAGACGGAGCTTCCCATGAGTTCCGTTGATCACCACTTTCATATCTCTCCTTAAAAACATAAACTATATTTATATCCTAGTCGTTATTCTCTATCGCATCTCAAACAATTGTGTTGCGGGTTCGCCCGCCTGTCACGTGGCAGGCCCCCTCGTGGTCAGTCTTAAACCCCCTCGCAGCAATGCAAGCCAGCGCAGCTTTGATATGTAAGCTGCATGCCGTTACAGAAGCAAATATTTCAGGCTCTCCAAGGTTGAAAGTTCACATGAAATCGCAATCTAGAATATCTTCGAGGACTGACACAAGCGAGGTCAAAAGGGGCGCAGAACGTGCACGGTCAAACCTTAATTCACGCTGTTTACTACTAGTGTTTTTGGCGGACTGTGCACGGAATACCCTATGTCCTAATCATACTACCCTGAACGAGCCACCACCTTTTAAAATGAAAGTTCGTAGCCTAGAATGGGATGCGCTGATATAGGCCTAGGGGGCAAGCACTCGGGCCACACTACCGATAAGGTAGTACTCTGTTAGGATTACTTAGTAACATGTTGTCTGAAAAATAACGATACTGATGAATCTGGTGCAACATGATCATGTTCAATTCACCTCTCATGAGTCTCATCCAACTAAAAATATCTCCAGTACCGTGGAATGAGACCAAGACAGTCTAGATTTGATCACAACCGGCAGTGCATTGCCACCGAACACACCCTCACCATCAATCTGAATTTCCAGCTCCACGAACAGACTTTAGCGCAATTCATTCTGAAATTTTGAGCGCATCCAAGAATTTCCAAAAACATGCAAGTGTTTCTATGCTTACAACTTCGGTGTGCAGCAATCAGCCCCAACATCAGATGCTGAGACTTGAGCTTGTCTTGTCTGACTATTAATTTCTTCCACTCTCCTGCAGTCGCATTAGCCTTCATTGCTATGAGGGAAACCTTGGTAGAGATTCATCTTACTTAAATTCCTGTTTCGCAGCATCCTCAGTATACGGTCCCTCCCCCGTCATAGTTTGAATAACACCCACAATAGGACTGCGACAACTATACATCTTGAAATCCACAATCAACCCTTCCTCATTGAACCTTGCCACCGCCGTCTCGTAAAATGTGTCCAATGGGTTGCCCAAAATACTCAAGCGGTTATTCATCTCGCACATGACGGTCATCCCGTCTTCGGATACGAGATTCGATAGGACGCGGCGCTCTACGATGTGGCAGATTTTCAAATCTTCTTTTAAAGCATCGATGATGGTCTGTCGACCGACACTTGGGAGATTCCATTCTCGCATGCCCTTGAGCCAGGCGGTGCAGGATTCATCGAAGAAGGCGCCGAAGGCGGTGAATTGCTGGTCGGTGGGTGAGGGTCCTAGTTGTTCTAGGATTTTGTAGAGGCTTTCGAGCTTGGATTTGCAATCCATGTTTTGGGTTTCGAGGTGAAGAAGTAAAAGGATGTGTAATAGGTGTCACTAGTAGGTGTAGATTGCGGAGTTGGAAGGTGTAGATGTATTCCAAAATGTTCAATTTGATACTCTTTGACAAGTGGGTAACGCTCATGATTATATACAGGGAGATTGTCTGGAACAGGAGTAATAATAGTGAATATTTTTACGTCAACAGACAGCGGGGTCTGAAATAATCTTCCTGGATAGTTGTCAGGGTAAGGAAGAAATACTTCCCATTATCAACCCTATCATAAGCGTGATTATGAGAATATTGCTAAGTGCGCATCACAGACATCTTTGTCACTGTTCATAATCAAGCTCAAGGTCGTACTCGTATTCTTGGGCCAATTTAATAATTCCTCGACCGAAAATCAACGAAGATACGTGATGAAAACCACCAACAATTCACTCTCAAATTTCTCATGGACTCTTCCATATGTATAATATTGAGATGCAAATTGTCTATCCGTAAACCTATATAAATCCGACCTTTTTTACATGGGGATGGTTATGCGAATAGGCTCTGGCGCAAATTCGTGTCGGCCGCCGCAATTCCAAACTATGACGGAGTTCCGAGGTTCGATTTCCAAGCAGTTGGGTTTAATAGGTAAGCTGACCACTCACAGTCAAAACCCCAGATTCTGAGCTCGCTTCACTTTGTCAACCTCCCCGATCTTGCTGCTGACAGGGGATGTGGGAGAAAACTAGTCAGCGAATCGCGCATTTAAAGGTGCATGCATGTGAAGTGATTCTAACCCGGATATTTATTTCTCTGTCGTGTGTGGCCGTTGAAAGAAGAGGTAAATGTCGGTATCTTCTGGATACCGGCGTATTGCTGGGCACAGGATCTCACTCAAGGGAGGTCCAATGCTGGTTGCAATACTAGGTTCTGATTCATGTCTGGAGGAGAGAAGGCTTAAGGCCTTCCCTACTCCTCTTATACTGCTAGCGCCTGGTCCGTGCGACGCTAGCAGATACGCTAGTCATCCATGTACCGACAGTAAATTTACACGTGAAATTTGTTTCGCCTTGACTAAATTCTATTTTCTGGATTGTGAGGATGGTGGTGGAATTCTAACTGGTTACCTAAGAGAAGCATACGAATTATCTCGTCGAAGTCATAACAAATCGATAATCGATCTCATTGTCGATGAGACAAAATAGATGGAAGACAGAAGTGTTGAAGTACTGTTTGTCCGTTGTCGACATGCAGGAGGATTATAATATTAAGGAGATCGCCTTGATTGATGGGGCATTAAATGACAAACAGTGGCTGGCAGCCCTGGAAATCGATCTTGAGCGATATAATTATCACTGCATAGATGAATTACTCATCCCCAGCGGGCTTTAGTGTTGGAGTGATTATGCCTCCATTTTGATCACCTCTCAAGCAGGCCGGCCACGTGGACTCGGCTACCACCAACAGCTAGCACGTCAGGCCCTCTTGGGCATTTTGAGACTCAGGCACTTGAACCCACTTCTACGTTCAACATTTAGCATCAAAAAACTTGATAGTATGCGGTTAGTCGTAATTCTACAACAGAAAAAAACCGACATATTCAAATCGGGAAAACACTTTTGAGAGTATCCTTTCTGCTAAGTTTTATATAGTGTTCAACGATCCAGAAATATCGCGACGCGACAGAAATTCCGACACATCAGAGTTTCTGCTGAATGGATTCTTTGATGTCGATGAATTAAGCCACGATTGCCGAGCCTTCGAACTTATATTCGCAAAAATCTAATTCAAGAACCTAGCTTAAACCGGATATTTAAATGCCGTAGGTGAGTCTTATAATATATAAAACGATACTTGGCTGGATAAGGCTGTTTCTTGTTAAAGGCAGGGTGTTAACATTGAGGCAAGTGGACGTAGGCATGATTTAAGCGAGGCGGACGAAAATGAGGCGGGTTTCATCCTTGATTTTATGCGACAGTGAGGTTGAGGCGTATAAGCGATGGGACCCCTGTAGCCAAGAAGCGAAAGCAAGAGTTCCGAATAGTTAATAGGCGTCCGAAGAGTCAATAGGCATAAATTCCGATTATTCCCGAATAATCAACAAAATCACGTGCGAAGAGTTAATGATAATTAACTCTTCGGGCACCCGATCGTTAAATATTAACGTAATAATAATAACGAGTCGGAAACCCGATTAATTAATGACTCGGCTTGACTATCATAGGTGGGTGGACTGCAGCTTCTCTCCAGTTATTCCGGCGCCGAATATCTACCCCAAGAACTTAGCGACTTGGATATATTGTAGCCATCGGATTATGCCATTTTTACCAGGTACTTGACCCGTCCGGCTGGAATTCAGCCCCTGAGACCAAGGGAAGGATACCCCACACGTGGCTTAATTCGTTTAACCTGAGGGGTTTCGGTAATCTTACATTGCCTTGTTATTACTTCTCGTTTAGCCTATTTCAGCAGCCTGTCGAAAGTCTAAAGCCAAGGAAGCAAGCACTAAACTTTCAGGTACAATGCTAAACTAGGGCTACATTCCAAATAACAGTATTAACAATTACGTCTTTTCACTTTCGCACGATTTTGCCTGCCGAGCCGAGATGAATTGAGAAGTCGATTCATCCTGTGGAAGGTATAAAACCCTACTTCTGCATCGGCAAGGGGAGTTGGTTGCACTTTTTCTTTTGGAGATTTTCAGGTGTCGCTGAAATAATTCACGATGAAGTCGTACCTCTTAGCTCTGCTGCTCCTTCCCTCTCAAGTATTCTCAGCGGCCCACCCTCCTTACCCACGAGACTCCGTACCAGTCCCCGGTCCAGATGGAAAATTCACTCTTTCCGCCGCCGGAATAACGGCAAAATTCATCGCCTACGGCGCCGCAATCACCAACCTCATCATCAAAGACCGCAACGGAACGGAACGGGACATCATCCTCGGCTACGACAACGCCTCCTTTTACCCCGTCGATCCAAACCATTCCGACTACGGCGCAGTCCCGGGTCGTTATGCCAACCGCATTGCAAACCACACTTATGTCTTAGATGGCACGAGATACTACACTGAAGCCAATGATGGGAATGGGACTTTGCATTCTGGAAATAATGGGTGGTCTCATCGATTATGGAATGTTTCGTCGGTTACGAATAACAGCGTTACCTTCACCATGCG
Organism: Hymenotorrendiella dingleyae; assembly: GCA_003988905.1. Classification (NCBI taxonomy): domain Eukaryota; kingdom Fungi; phylum Ascomycota; class Leotiomycetes; order Helotiales; family Helotiaceae; genus Hymenotorrendiella; species Hymenotorrendiella dingleyae. Next base: position 8,478 of record QYAP01000246.1, read on the forward strand.
CGATGAAGGCAATTCCTCGCTTGGAATGCCGGGACTTGTAATCGGGACGGTCACGCATACTATCGAAGCGGGCTCTTGGTCTGTAAAACACCACGCAGAAGCTAAAACTCATCTTACACCACTCATGCTTACCCAGCATCCTTACTGGAACCTCGACGCCTTCGCGAATCCATCGACAGACCTCGTACTGAACCACACCCTCAGTCTCCCCTTTAGCAAACGCATGATCGGTATTGATGGCTACACTGAGTCCACTGGTGCCTTACCAGATATTCCGAAGGGAAGCGTTAACGATTTTTGGTCTGCGCCGAAGGAGTTCGGTGCTAGTAGCCATGATCCGGCGTGGGTTGGGAACTGCGGGAGTATTGTGGAATGTGATGGGTATAACAACCAATGGATTGTGGATCGCGATGAGGATAAAGCAGATGAGCCGATTGCGACTTTGTCGAGTGACTGGAGTGGGATTAAGTGGGATTTGTATTCTGACCAGCCGGGTGTTATAGTGTATACTTGTTTCTGGATGGGAGGTACGTACCATACCCAAATGAAAATGAAATTGAAATTTAAACTGACGACTTACAGGTGGAAACCAACTTAAAGCCGACCAGGGAGGTAGCGCGACGAACGGGTTTGTGCAGAGTAATGGATGTGTTGCTGTGGAGCCGCAGGATTGGATCGACGGTATCAATCATCCCGAATGGAACAGAACCAGTCACCAAATATTCGGTCCTAATACCGGTGCTTTTGAGAGCAATCTCAAGTATCAGTTCAGTACATTTTAATGCGTTGAACTGTGTATAATGAGAGGTGATGGTCTGTGCCGATTTTTAAGCGAGGGGAAGCGAGAAAAGGGGGCGAGGATAGTTTTGTATATACAAGATGGTGAAAATGGGGGAATAACTGGCCAATAAAAGTATTTTGCATTCTTTCAGAAATCTGAGGTCTGAAATCGCATACACTGCCACGCCAATCCAGGCGATTAAGATAGGAAGCTCCCGTACACCTAAAAAAGAGATTTCGCCAGAACCCTTGCTTAATGATTTGATCTCGCAACGTAGCCCCGCTACATTATCGTCTTTTTCTTTCTAAAAGACCCTCCATACCATCTTTGATATCTCAGAGACCACATCGGCACACCAAAACGATTCCTACTCCTATCTCCGATTCTCCGTCTCTTTTCTACACACCTGTTGAGATATTTGCGTATACTTTTCTTAACCGCTGCTTCAATTCGAAAATGAAATTTCTATATTCCCCGCTAGAGAATACTCGCCAACGACTCACATTGCTTCTGTATAGAGCGGTTCACTTGTGGCAATGAAGTGTCGTGCGACCTACCCAGAAGAGCAGAGTTCAGCTTTTGATGGAATTGAAGTGATTATCCCAGATCTCAAGGCCGAAAGAGAAAGCGTGACATACGTAAATGGAGAGTACTGCATATCCTCATAGTTTTCGCGTCAAGAAAACCGAATGATTTGGGTGAGCTTATTAGTTGCGAAAACGGTACCCGGTAACTTCAACACAAACTTTCGACCTGAAAATATTTCAGTCATCGAAGAACATGACCATCTATATTCCGCTACAAGAACAATTAGCGCTAATTGAGCTGCACCGCCAGATATCGACATACCATGAGCCAAATTCCCCCCGGTGGCAAAGTTTCGCCTCCCCCACTCAAGCCATTCCCAGAAAATAATCCCTCACGATATCGCGAACATGCAAATATGTCTTGCATAAGAGCCCATCGCGAAGCCCTGTCCCACTCCCCCACCCTTCGCGATCGTGATCCCAAGGTTATTCCCTACAGCGCACCATACCACCTCCACTCGTTCGCGATGGCTTGCACAGCCCCCCACTGCCATCGGCCAAGCAAAGCAAAGTGCGTAATTCAGCCCTACCCGTCTGGCATATCCGCGAGCGAGCCGTTAAATGCTCTTTCCCGGGAACTCACAAGTTCGTCCGAAGATGTTGCAAGGGCGTTGAGGATTGCTTGGGCGCTACGTAGCCGAAAGTGGGGGGGCTTTCAGGGGGGGTGTATCGTCAACGTCAAGCCACATCTGGCACTGTGCAAGGCGGAGAATTGTGTAAGTTGTCGGAGGAGTGGGGTTATCGGATCATGGGGTACGGATGGTAGTCTTTCTGGCGAGATAAACCCCTCAACGCGAAGGATGAATAAAGGGTGACGGACAGGAGGCGACAGGATAACACAGCGCTAAAGAAATTAAGTGGTGCAACCTGTTGGCAGCCGCTGTCACGATCGCCCACTGCGCCTTGAACTACTGGCTGAAGAACGAAACTCGGCCACTCGGCCACTCGCCACCGGGTCCCACCATGGAGGCCCAACCGTTTGTCGAGCAAGGCAACACGAACGAAACCCACGAAGGACAGGATACAAGGAGCATCTGGTCTGGCCCGGCCTCGAAGACGCAAGGTGATTTTGTTTGCTTCGACGACCGGCATAGAAGACGTTCCATGCATCTGTAATTTGGCCATCGAAGCAAATCATGGCACAGTGTTGCAACGCACGACATGGAATAATGCCTCTCACCGCATGTATCGACCCCAGATCCTCGGGCGTTGGGACGTCGCCTAGCTAGAAACAGAAGGTTGCTATACAAGTTACCAAGGAAACAATCTCTCGTTGAGATCGCTAGCAGTCTTTTCCCTTCCCTTTTTCCCAATATTGGCACGTCTTGAAACGTGGAAGCGGTCGTGCCCTGGGCCAGCGACACTGTGAGAGTAAGGCGATGTATAGCGGTGTAAGGGGCGACGTGGTCGGTGTATACTTGATGGTGTAGAGTCTCCTTTTATCATTGGCCACGCGGGAAAAAGAGTTGAGGCTCGGAACGAGGAAGTCACTTCCCGCCTTTCCAAGTACCTCGAGGGAGCTAGATACGTAGGCTAGACTGGCCATGAGGAGGATCTTGAGGCTCATTTTCGGTGATTTTGCGGCGAAAGAGATTAAGAATGAGTGTGTTTGTTGGGCTGACTGTGACGTTTAAAACGTTAAATTTTGTTTGGGCCAAAAATGTTGGAACTTGGCCACAGGCTTGCAGCGCAGAGTTTTAAGCTTTGATCGGCCGGAGCGTATGCTTCGCGAGGTGAAGTACAGTGACGGAAATTCGCGTACATGCATGCCCCTAACCAGTGACTTCTAGATGTAGATGCAAGTTGGCGCAAAAGTGGTGGAAAAGGGTAATGTACATTAATCTATGCCGTTTTGGCTCGAGATCTACTCGAAAATATTCCTTTTCGCTGGCAAAAGTCTTGAGTGGGTGTCGTGTGAGTACCTACATCGTGAGATGGCAAAGAGGGGTCGCCTGCAAGATGGCGGATCCGTCACCGGTAGTGAGAAGCAAGGCGCGAAAAAAATGAGATTGATAAAGTGCAAGAGCCCCAACATAACACATTACAAATATGTGGTAGAAGAAAAAGACACCAAACCCTCCAACGAAATCTAAACACAAGAATTATTACAAAACGCGAGAACGAAAAATCAAAACGCAAACCCCGAATGCCGATCGTTTTCCTGTCGTAACGCCATAAGTCGATACCTCCGTTCGAAATAATGGAGTGAAGAGTCGAGACTTCTTCACTTGACTATTTCGAAGGAGGCTTTCTAGTCCCAGACCGTTCATGCCCAACACCGCACAAGATCCGCCGCTGCGGCATTATTAGGACCCTGCCGACGCTATCGTTCGACCTCAGCTGCGCTTCTTGTGTCCACTGTGGCCCTTGTTGTCCTGCAGCTCACGCTTTGGATTCTTCTCCTTTTTCACAACACCAAGAGGAATTCTCTCTTCACGCTTGTCCTCAGAAACATAACGCTGTGCCATAGGAGAGCTGGGTGGATTGGGATCCGGAATATATTGCGCGTTGGATCCCTCCTGGTTGGTGTAGATGTAAGGAGGGGTATACGGGCGTCGTTCTTGAGTTTGTGGGTACTCGCCGTCTTGGTAGGGGGTATACGAGATATCGTTGTGGCCTTCCTCGATCTCCATCTCCTGTGGATAGGTTTCAGGAGCTGGCTGATGTGCAAAGTGGGGAGATGAGAAGTATTCCTGGCCGTTCCAGTGGCCTGAAGTTGACATCTGCGAGGGCCCTTGGCTGTTGTAATATGGATTGTAAGAGCTGACATCTTCGCTCTGGCCTCCGTTTTGTGTGTTGTCACCACTGTTGTTGAAAGGGTCAATCACTGATTGTGTAGAAGTCATAGCTGTTGACATACCTGTACGACGAATACTGGGCGCGAGTGGTATAATTCTCCGAGTAAGACATGATCGTGCGAGAAAGTTGTTTGCAGAGTGGTGTCTGGGATGATATTGTGGGTGAGTGCGCAGCTTGTTGTCCCAAATACTCCGCCTCCTTGGTGTAATGGGGTTGAGAAAGTTGTAAGCTCTCGGAGTGATGCTACTTAGAGGGCGCTCGAAGTGTCCCTGACAGTGATACCGACGAATTGACTCGAATTGCTTTGAAGTATGTTCCGATATCCTTATGCTAGTGTTACTGGAGGCAGGAGATTGCGAGTAGCTTGATTATTAGAAGACGCCTTGGGTTGTTGAGTTGATTTGTGGAGGTGATAATACGGAAACAGTAAATTCAGGGGCGATAGAGGCAACTTCTTTCTTGATGGGAGTAGAGGTGCGAGAGGTATGTGTTAAATGATATTTATGACAAGGTGACCGTGAGGAAAGGGGGGAGAGATAGGCTGGAGTGGTGGAACTGGTGGAGAAGTGCTGGCGGATGGGAGGTGACGATGGGACGGGGAGGGAAGAGGCGAGTACTTTATCTACGGGTGAGAATCTAAAGTGGTTCGCCAAATGGGACAAGGTAGAGAGGAGATTTTGAGGACTATTGTGCTAAATAATGGCAAAAAAAAGGCAATGAAGGATTGTCAACCTTGCTTGTTTTCACTTGCTAGCTCTTTGACACCCCGGCATTCCCTTGACTGCTTTCGAAAGAAGCACAAACATTGGTTTTCTGGATCCGCAATGTTCCCAGAGCCACGAGCCACGACCCTTGACCTAGAACCCTACCCGGGACAAGGTAGGGATCTCAGGGGACAAGCTTCTCGGCTTTTACTTAAGGCCTCGTCGACTACCTATAGCGGTATGGCCAGGTCTACTTAGAGCGAACCACTGCAGATTCATGCTCTACACAACCCAGTGACCATTGTTTCTAAAACAGTCGCTTGAGCAAGGAGAAAAAGCACCAGGCTGCCACTTCTATTCATGATGATTTCCTCCTGCTATCTCTGAAAATAGACAATGAACGAGATGATAGACTGCGAGACTGATGAGAACGGAGGCCTCACGGCGAAATTAGAACTCCAAAGCTGAAGCATGACTGCCGCCTGGCGGCCCCAGAAAAAGCATGGCCTCCATGTTTCCTCGTGGATTCTGCAGCTCGTACAACGGTACAGCCTCCAGCCACAGGGCACTCAGTGCACGTCTAAAGGGCAAGGGAACAGGGAAAAAAATCGACTGGATATAAAAATTTGAGAGCGTTGATGTGGGGCAGTTGTTATTTGACGTGCGGGCGGGATGGTGGTGTGCATTCGTGGCTGAATGGACCCTATGTGGTGGAGGGTAGGGTGAGGATTCTGGGGTGAGTAGAGGGGGCCACTGGGAGGAAGAGCGGAGAGAGTAGGCCTAGGAGGGGTGTGAGGGTGACGGGTGGGTCTGCATTCACCGAAGCCGGTATTTTTAGCGACTAAGAAAGGGGTTGAAGGGCGTGAAAAGGGGGGAAGGCCTCTGGCAGGTTGTTTCACGGTGAGGGCGTAGATGTGCGGTTGTTACTGCACTCGAGTGGCCCGTCGCCCGTTGAGAGGGGCGACGGTTTTCGAGGCCGAGTTCGAGTTGTAGATACGATAAAGCGGAGCCGCTACTTCGAACTAGGTAGATGGACGCTAAAATAAGCTCTCCTGGGCCCTGGCAGTTGGCAGTTCGGGAGGCCCCTTGGCTAGCGCATCGTTTACTCGTAGTGGGAGAGCCCCTGCGAAAGCCTGAGGCTGAGACTGGAGACTGGACGACAGTCGACGTATGTACGACCTACGACGCAGCTCCCGCATCCATCCCAACACACCCACACCCACCACACCACACCACACCACACCATGCCGCCAGCTCGGCCAACATTGGAGGCTTCTACACACCTTCCATGAACCTTTCCGTCCAGCATCGTTACGCCTGCCACTAGCCTAAGCGCCAGGCGCCCCATCCTTATGCCTGCAGAGAAACCCAGCTCTCCACTCGTTCATCCGTCGCGCTGGGACAAACGGCCACAAACACAGGAATGAGGGATAAAGACGAAGGGCGAAGGGCCGAGATTCAGGGCAGTGCAGGGCACGCGGAGGCATAGGGACGAGGAGAAGGGGCAAAATGTGGGCGAGAAACTGGAAATCGTGCAACAAGATAGGCGGCTCTGAATATGGCACTTCATGTCGATTTGGATCTGATGCGAGGAGGCCCTCTAGCTCAGAACACGAATACACGACAGCCAGCCCCCGTGGCTGTACCACCGAGACGACCCTAGATTACATCGGGTAGCTGCAACCGAACAATGGTCTTCAGATCTTCTTCCAAAGGATCAAGCCGGAGAACCTCCTGGATAATAATGGATTACGTACTTGGCTCTGTCGAAAGCAGTATCAACAGGGCGAAGCAGCACGTTTTAGACCTGTGCTTCCCCGGGCCGATCAGCGCTTTCCATTGTTACCCTTAAGCGCCTGGGGCGGCTCACCTCTGCAGCACAGTCAGCCATACCTATGAGTATCTCAATTACGCCAGAACAACCACCAGACAAGTCCGTTCGGATGGTCCATAGCTAGCACATACTGGCCAGCAACTGGTGGACATCATTACCATTAAGACGCCGGTCAGACCACCCCCAGAGTCAGCCCTATATGTTCGCGTTTGTTTACAACCTCCATCATTGGCCAGAAGTCATGTCCGAGGTGATGACACCATCGGTGAATTGCTCGTAGCACTTGCTTCCTGTAGAGCCATATGACGCTTGCGGCAGTTTGAGCTTATATGGCCCATCCTAATGCAAGAGATGGAGCTGGCAATGATTAAATTTCCGCTGTCACTGTTGATCTTCTCAGGGGTACCGTCAATGATCTTCGGATTATTAATCAGCCAGCGCCCCTCCAGACCTCAAGACAACAGCGAAACTCCGGAAGACTTAAGCCAATACCACGACTTGCCTTATGATAACCGACAGGCCTCCTTACGATCGTGGACTTGCAAGCCAGCCATATCACTGCAATGATTGCAAATCCAGCAAATGCCCTAGCAAATCATCTCCTCCATTAAACAGCGATCGCACAATCAAATGTCGGGGGTATTACGGAATTCTGCAAGTAAGATTACATGATGTTTGATTCACATAGCTTTAGACGAAGCTAAAAGCCCGATCATCAACAATACTGATACTGGCTATCCAGTAGTTATTTTGCCACCAAGTACAGCTAGGCGATAATATCCACTGCACATTATCCATTATCACGGTTTCATACCTCTTCAGAAGCCTCCTTCCTTATTCTGGGTATTAATATCGTCAATTAGTCTTCAAAGTCCACACACTGGCGAATAGTGAAGGGACGGGGCAGTTTGCGTTTGTGGGCTGAATTATCTGGGGTCTTACCCTTGCCGCCACAGGGAGAGCTGTGTACACGGCAGCTATGCCCACGCACCTTCTGCAGCCAGATTATAGCCTGCTTGCGGTCCTGCATGTCCATACCGCGACCCCGGCTGGATCTCTGTAGCGTGGGAACAGGTCATGATGGAGTATGCATACGAAGCAAAATACCACCGAGCGCTTGCTGGACGAATGGATGCCGTTTTCTCTAAACTATTTCCTCCTGTACGTCTCACAAGGGGGGCGCCGTGAGACTAAGCCCCGTTGAAATAGCTTCTCGAGCTTGGAGCGGCGGCCCCCATGCCCCCAGACGTACGCGGGGTCAAATTCGAAAGACCTCGAAAGCGTATGCAGAACGGGTAGATAAACTTGTGGGGATGGCTGAACACGACGAGCCGGCGTACAAGAACTGCACTCACGGCAGTAGCCTTCAGGGCACCAATGGATGGATAATTGCCGTAAGCAGCCCAGCTGAAGGTGGCTCTGCCAGCTCCTGCAATATTGACACCCACAGACGTCGAATAGAATTTTGCTTTGGTGCTCTGCAGCTGCTCAAATGCACATTATTCAGCGTCGGTGTACACGGCACTTCAACTACAGAAAAGATGAATCGAGTCGTACGCCATTACTCCTCCCAATGTGTCATGCTGGTATGAGATCAACTACATCGAAGCCGCTCCTGCTCGTCGATACAGTCTTGAGCGGATTGGATTGGCACAAATGACAAGAGGCCATTCTTAGGTTGGCATGAAGGGAATCCAACGGGCTCTTGCAAAGTAACAGTACTTGTCGGGCATACTACCTTCTGTGTGGCGTCATTCGGAAATTGCACTCACCTCAAGCAGTATGCTAAAAAGACACCCAAAGCCCATTTCTTGAGTTTGCAACTGCTCTCCTCTTCTGAGCCGCCAGTACAGACTTGCACCAATTGACACATTTAGTATATCCGAACGATCTTCTTGCTGATGCGTTGGCAAACAAAAAAGCTGTTATCAGCCTGAATGCATATCTGTTCTGGTATCGGCAGGGGTGTTACCGAAGCATACCGAACTCTTTCTGATTTTCTCCACCGGGGTAAGTTTCCACCCTTGCTCTATTAATTAACATGTCTAGGAACGCTGTTATAACGTGCAACAGCCAAGAAACAACGGGAATTTGGAATAATGTGATCTGACAGCCCTATCAGAATGATCTTCCGCTCAAAATGACCCGGGATGAATAAATGGGACGGACTACAAAAAAGTACTGCAAGCAGCGCTACGCTGCACCCCTATTGGGAAACCTGCAGGTGACTTCTGAATATCTCCGAAGCTATCTTTACCGGCCAAATCCGAGACCGAATGACAAGTCATCAGATTCTAGTTGCAAAGCATGCGGTTGAACAAAAGCGCTGCAAATAGTACCTAGATCTGGACACTTACAATAGCCAGCGCAATGTCGATCAAGATGTTATGATCCGCGCTTCCACTCTCAAACCTCTGCTAATTTTATTACCAATGCTGTAAGATTATCGAGCTCCTGATATGGCTCTTTTATTAGGCGCAATGAGCTGATCCAATTGATTCTAGCAAGTCTTACCATCCGCAATGCCGTTTCGCCTATAGTCATTGTCTACCTGATCGCCTTGCATCGCATTTATCCCCACGGACGATACATTGACGTAACCTACTGACGTTGGAATAGGGAGCGTACCTCACCCCTACCTTTTATCCACGATCTTGTTAATGTGTGCGCCCATGGCTGCAGGTATGCTGTAGCAAAAAGACTCCGCTGACACGCATCAATGTACAGCAGAATGACAGGCCTAGGCCGGAAGATAGCGAGAGCTCGTGCTTGTCGGTCTAGAAGGGACCCTTCTATCTCTCAAAGAGGTTCTAAATTTGCTAACTTTAAGCCACGGTAGGTCAAGCATATACGAAGAGGATTCTCTGCAGCATATGACCCGGAGAACATTGCGTGGCCTATTTTGCTGGGAAGGCAATCGACTCTATACCGACTCAACAATTTAGTGACCAACATCAATCAAGCCGCAGAAATCGGGCTGGCATATTTGGCGATGGGAACCCCTTTTTGCCAAAACAGGCTCGGCTGAAATGCAAGATATATTTGACGCGCTGTGAAACATGCGGCTATCGCGCAGCACTTCCGTCATCACTCGACTAGTTCTCTTTCGACGCCATACGTGGTGTCTACTCTCTTGATCGGGAAGGAGGCTCCTATCTGCCAATCATTCGAGCTAAAAGACGTCTATGGAGCGGGGAAGTAAAGGGGGGAAACTCTTTTTTACAGAGCCCAGCAAACCTTGAAGGGCAGACAAGTCGTTTCTTACTGCTTTAGGTTGCGGTACGAGGTATGATTCAGCAAAGTACCAACTGCTTGGGTCTCTCACATGATTGCGAATGACAACGGCAACCGGCACCAGTGGCGAAACTTGACAAGCTGTCGTTGAAGAGTGCCGCTTCGCCTTTCCATTTCACCAGATCACTTCCTTAATGTGGGGGTGGTGCACTAACTATATTGGCAAGCGCGACAGTTGCACAAGAACGGCTGTGCCGCAGAGAGACGATCAATCCCGGTCGAGGCCCAACAAGGGTTGCCGTACTCGTACTCTTTCCAGAATCCTGAGATCGCCAGAGATTTGTTGGTGTGCTGGTGATGCTCGTAAGATTGGCGTGTTTGGAATTCAACGAACGACGTTGGTGTTTTAAAATAGCATTAAGGTTTGCCTTTCGGATCATGGTAAGGCACAGCTTCTCGGCACTACAGCTTAGGGGGGCCAAAAGGAAGATGCAACCCTACAACGTGGCCTGGAGGAACCTGTCATTGTGTCAACATGACCAGCACGTCTCGATCGTTCCTGGGGCCTCCCCAAAGCCCTTTCCGCAACGTGCGATCTCCCGCAGCCATTTCCAGATGCACACCCGTTGTCAGCGCAGCCTCCGCAAGACTTGTCAAAGCGGTTTCTGCAGTGAGGATTTTACAGCCTTGTCATCGTGGATCATCAATTGTACTTGATCTCCTTGCGAGAAGCACATTTGCTTTTTTGTGTTTCTTTGCAGGGGGTGGCGCGGGCGGCCCCCCCTCAGAACCCTGAAATTATCTCGGTCAAGGTTGGTTGGCTGTCGGTTGGTTAACATGCATGCACGTTTGGTGCCGAGCGCTTCGAGCCGGTACACTGACGCGAAGCTTGGAAATACCCTGGGCAGATATTGCAGCGCAGTTGAGGTGCTCGCAAGATTCGGCCATGTTACGTCAGGGTATATTTCTACGTTTGTGAGGCTCTGCCGGTATTTGACGATGATTTCCAAGCGAGTTGATACTGCGCTGGTCTACAAGAGGATACCCACGTCTCCTGATTGGCTTGCCTATTGCCAATTTTTTCAGCCATGTTCAAGTGAACTGTCTTGTGCAATAACCCAGCCCTACTGCTGATTGGGAACGCCATTTCACTGCCGGCTTCCATACGGTGTTCGTTCTGGCTTGAATGGGTGGCCTTCGCTGCGTGGGTGCGCCCACATGTGTGAGGGCCTCATGCAGGGACGGGATGACGGGGCCTCGATTGGATTCTGGGGTTGGTGCAAGACATCCTTTGCACGCCCGGTTTGTGCGCCGTCATGGGATTTCGCGTGCAGAAGGATGGCAGGCGAGGATTAAATATGGAGAAGACTCCTCGTATCTGCTAGCTTACACCTATCTAGGTAGGTAGATAGGTAGGTACCTACGCAAGTCGCATCCTCGCTACCTTACCACCGTCTCGGTCTTGCCGTCCTCTGCCGATATCTGGGCTTACGACGATTTGGCTTACCATATTGAATTTTGAAACTCCGGAAGCTCTGTTTGCCAGATCTTACCTATGTCAATCGTGCTGGCACTACCAGGAATGCAAGTGCATACTGTAGAAGGAATAGCCATTTCTTCGCGATTAAGGACGCCTTCCATGCCCAGTTCCAAGATAGGATAATTTTTGGACCCGAGTGGTCCATAACCATGCCGGTGCATTTGGTGCTGTTTATTCCTGGCATGATATACCGATCAAGAATGTTTCAAGTGTGCCCAATTCAGATGGGACTCTTAAAGTGGTCCAAAACAGGTATTGGCTATTCCATTGCTTGCGAGCATGCCGGTTCACTTCTGCCTTGTAAGTAGGTCTAGATATTCTGAGCAGGTGTTGGGGTTTGGGAGGAGGGATAATTTGGAATCAGATTGGATAGGTAGGCTTTTGAGAAAAGTACGAGTCTTTGAGAATTGATTTTCGCTCCCATTTATGTTTTCTCACCCTTCGTCTTTTTGGCTTCTCTTTTACAGTAGTAGCCTTCGTCGGTTTTCTTTTTTTTGTCTCTTTTTTCTGTGGTTTTTTCATGTGTTATTACTTTGGTAAACCCGGTAAATGAGAATTAAGTAATTCACTATAACTGCCTATATATTGAACTCTATTATCTCGCATGGCCCGAAGATCACCCACTCTTGCCTTCCCCCCCCCCTTTTCGCCTCCTCGTTAATGTCGTTTCTCACAACTTTCTACCTGCACCTATTACTTTGTCTTTTATTCGGTTAATGCATATTATAAGCAACGAAGTGCTACTTCTATTGCGATATTTCTTAACTAATATAATAAACTTGCTTCGATTCTGGTAGCGACGTATTAGCACGTGATTTTACCGCATATTCATTCGCTTAGAAGAGAGCGAAGGATTGATTTGTCACCATGTCTGGTTGTTACGATAAGCTATGGAGTCACGTCCGCGTTTTTGCCCCGCTTCGCCCCACTATACTAACCTATTTGAAAATGAGAATTCCCTCTTTTGGACGTTTTCCAGGGTTTCCGAGTGGGTCAAAAACCGGACTTTCATTAAAGGAAAGGTGCAAATGAAAGTTGCAGGTGATAGTGGGGTAACCTTGGAATATCCTCACTTTTCTTACCCCTCTTCTCACTACAACTAAACCAAACCACCACCGCCGGTGGTGGTAGCACCTCCCTCCACGCTCAAACTTCCAGAATTCTCGGATTTATGTGCAAACCAAGCATTTCTTCCGAGCCATTTTTTATGCCTGCTCGCCCTAATCACAGGTTCCCAAGGCCTCACTTTTAGCCTCTGCACTGGGAATAGCTTCATTCCCGCCCTCAAAGCCCCCACTTTTGAGCTTCCTGCCCACTACAACGCGCCAGAGTTCGCAATTCTGGGAATAGGTTCGCCAACTCCTACGCGCCGCACAGCCCACATCGGCTAGTTTAAGTTACAAATAGTATAGTAGGCAGCCTTTGCAACAAGCCATACAGGGTTTGTCTCAATGTTGTTTATGAACTGCTGGCTCTTCTTGGTGCTTCAATTGCTTTTTACGCACAGTATAGGTTATTAGCTCACTGTGGGTAAGAACCTGAATTTAGTGGTATTTGTATCTTAACTCGCTTACCATATCTCGATAAAGTGGTATTAGTTGTAGCTGGTTCTGGAGTGTTTCCAGATTCATGGGCGTATCACCTACTGAATACTCGTACCGCACGTGTCCCGCCTGTAGATTTCCACAAATCGGCGTGTTAAACATCCGGCCTGCAAGGCTGGAAACCTCATAGGAGGCCCCTCGGCTAGTATTTTCTGTTGGCCGAATGGAACCCTGCACTGAGATGCAGAGCCCTAGGAGGCCTCCGAATTTGATTGGAGAGCACCGCCGCAATTTTGCTCCACTGCTGGCATGTGCAAAGTTGGTAGCCGCCTTGTGGAAACGCCTTACCTTGATGCCGCCAGAGCTGAACAGTTCTTCCTTAGTCTACCAATATATAAGTAAGAAGCTCGACCTCATTTTTTTAGCCTCTGTACCAGACAGCATAGCCACAGTACTCTTAGTTCACTTCCGAAGCACATCAACTTCTACACATCGATTGTTTTCAACCTCACGTACAACAAAGAATCCCCCTACGCCCCACGCGCCTTTTCTATACTCGAGTACGACGACAACTCTCCCTTCCGGCTCTACTTTCGCAAGATACCTCTTGGAAATAGAACTCCAGTCGCGATGCAACTCAACCAGGGAGGCCGTATGAAAGAAGCAAGAGTTGTATCAATGCATGGCGCAACGTCCAAGTGTTTGGTAATTGGGATAGGAGTAGCGTAGCGAAAGCGGTGAGTTTTCCGATCAGATCCAAATGCTAACGATTCGCAGAGGGATAGGATGGGATGTAGTTGCTGCTTTGATTTATTTGCGGCGCTCGCCATCTCTTTCTTCTCTGGTCTATGACGAGACCTTACAACGATGTCTTTTATTGAATTAGCAGTTTAGCGCTTGGGAAGATGGGAACAATGTCTTCAACAACGGACCTCAGTATGTCAGAAAAAGACTGAACATTGGCATCGAAGCAACCCGCCCCCCGCCACAGTTTAAACAAAACAACCGCTAAAAAGCAAAATCCGACTCCTTATTCAGCGCAACACACCTACTGCATGAATATCAGCAATATTGCGCCTCGCAAGAACCACAACAATCATGAATTTTACCGCAAATTACCCCACAGTATCAAAGGCCACCATACTACACCCAGCATCTCGAGACGATGAGTGGGACAACTTCTGGCGCGAGAGCGCGCTATTGAATGCCGAAGGCTTTTTCAAATACGGATTCAGCCCCTTTTTACCCACACTTCAAGGAGACAAAACCCACCTACTTGAAACGCCACCGGATTTGCAAAACACTGAACCTTTTTCTACACTAGATCGTTCTGCGGCATCAAAAACAGAGATTCCATATTCTTCGCTATCGAGTTCACCAGCAAGTTTTCGGTCCAACTCCCTCAGCTCTCCCGACACTATGGCCTCGAAATCACCCAGTTCTGCCGCTTCCGAGCGGCAGGTCCATATTTGCACTTTCTGCAACAAGGAATTCGATAAAAGGCATCTTCTAAAGTAGGTCTTTCCCAACCTTGATTGACGCATAGGCCCAGACACTGACCAAGCGCTGTGTAGTCGTCACCTTAACCTTCACCTGAAGCCAGTTTCTTGCTCCTATTGCCCCCATAGAAGCGAAAAATCCAGAGATATGAAACGTCATATCTTCGCAAAACATCAAGATCAGGAAGAAACTAGAAATCTAATCGATCAGAATACTTACCCCTGCCCTGTACGGAATTGCAAGTATTCTTCAGAAGGACATGGATTCAAGAGAAAAGACCATCTTGATCGGCATATGAAGAGACAGCATCAGCCACGAAGTCCTAGTTGAAAGGTTAGGGTAGTGATGCAGAAGTGTTGGCGGAAAGAGATGATGTGTGTAAATTGTTATTGCTAATGATGTCGGGGAGCTATGGTGGATATACCCTTGCCGTGTTCTTTTTCACGATTTTACGGTTTCTAGAGGCGTCTAAGCGTATCATGTTCTGCAGTTGAATTTATTTCTATAAAATTCTCTCAATCAAGGAATGCTGGCTAAAGCTGGCAAATCAGTGAATAATGGTTCTCAGAGATTACACCCTCCCTCCTTTAACTTCACCAATCTTATGATCGCAACTCTTATGTTGGTACTGGCTAGAAGAGCGAATAGTAGTAAGTCGCAAGCTTGACCACTGTATGGGGGGCATTATCACGTGAAAATGGATCACATGATTTACCCGAAGCCGCTCAAGGAGATCCTATCACGATCTCCAGATTGAACAAGTAGGCTTGTCATGAGATATATTAAATGATATTATATAAGGAGTCCTGAAACGAGTAAGTGGCGGTCCTATAAGCCAAATAATAGCGTAGGCATAATGGTCGCTTGCTCATCAATTGCAAAAACTCCGAAAACAAAATAAGATACTTTGAAAGAAGAGGGATAATTATCGATTGAGATGATTTCCCGTTTAGTAGTAATGATGAAAGTGCCACATAGTTGCTTGTTCCATTCTCTATTGCCAAGTACTAAGCAAGTGTCAGAACAAAATACAAAATAAAAATGACTACCACAGAGAGAATTTCGTCCAAAGTCTCTGAAATTCTCATAGGATATACCAGCATGGCTTCCTGCTTCGTGAAACTCTATGGTTAGGTCAATATCGGGGATACCTATACCAGGTTCTGAATCCTGAAGATAGCTATGGCAGAATACGATACGCGAAAGAGACACTGTAAGAAATATTGGAGCGCAACAAATCTTTTAGAATCTCCTATTTCCCATCATGCTTATCATCGAAGCTCACTACCTGACCGATACGTTTCACCGCGGAAAGGCAAGGCGTTTTCACCACGTTCCAACCTTACAACCCCTTTGACTTCCATTCCTCAATTTCCCTCACCACCTCCTCAATTTCAGCCTCATATTCTCTAGAATCCCTAGCTCTAGCTTCTTCCAACTCTGCAAGTCTAGTCGACAGTTCAGTGAGTTGTTTAGCATCACTAGACTTCCGACTCTGCAGCTCTTTGATCTCAGAAGTCACCTGGTCAAGCGTCCCCCAGATCATTCAGTCCTTGCTTGGTGGAAGTATGAGCGGCTTTTTCGGTTCGCAATTCATTTTGCAGTGTTGCATTCTGGGCTTCGGAGTGATCAAGTCGCTGTTGGAGATAAATGATGGTTGCTTCGAGTTGACGGTAGGCAGGGTCATCGTGTTGCTGTTGTTCTGGCATTGTGGTGGAGATGGCAGGGTAAGTCCTCGGATTTTTGTCAGAACTGAGTCGATTGAGGAGTAGTTACCTATGGTGGATTTCCACTCTAATATAGTTGTAGAGGATAAAGGTTTGCTCTTTGAGTCAGAGATCAGGAGAAGAACCTTCCACTTGTGGTGAGCAAGTGCTCAGAATAACACAAAGGCTGGCAGTATTGCAGTATCATGGTATTTTGCTCCTTTCACATCCTCACAAACCCCTAGACTCCTCCAGTTTCGCCACCTTCGTCTCCAATTCTTGCAACTTTCTCTTCGTATCCTCGCCACGCTCCATCTCCTTTGCCAATCGATCCTTAGTAGCCCTCTTGGCGATGTAACTATCGGCGAGCTTAGCTATATGAGGCTCCATTCTTTCTAGCTCTCCCGTCGTGCGAGCAAGGGTCTCATTTTTGATGCGCAAGGCCCCGCGGAGGATTTCATTTTCTGCTTCAGACTCGTCGAGTCGCTGCTGGAGGATTCGATTCTTCTCTCGGAGCGAGTCAAGGGTTTCATCTTTTTGACGGTAGGGAAGTGGGGCGTCGTTTTGTTGTTCCTGTTCTGGCATTGCAACGGATATGGAGGCGGTTGGGGAGTTGGGACTTTCAAGAGATGGAAATTGGCTGGAGCACTTGTCAGGAATGCCTTGAAGGTGCCGACTAAACTGAAGGTGCGGAACTTCAGAATATTACGATAACTTTCTACTCTAATATAGTGATAAAGGTTTGCTCTTTGAGTCACACAGGTCGGGAGTATGTAGAATCTTCCACGTGTATTCGACGAGTGCTCAAAACAAACCAAGGCCTACGTTATTTCAATACTGGGGTATGTCGTTTATTCTGACAACTCCCTACCACACTTTTCCATCGCTGCCTTCTATTCCTCCGTCCTTCCATCCACGGCTTCTCTCTCTTCTCTCGCCACCACGATCTTTCTCAGCTCCTCCAACCTCGCGGAGATCTCCGTAAAAACAGGAATCCTTCCCTCTATTTCCTGAGTTGTGGTGAGCACTGTCTGCACGTATCCAGCATACCAAATTATCATGTCCTTCAGATCTTCTTTCGTCTTATCATGGTCTTTGCGTTCGTCGTGTAGTTTGTGTCGAAGTTTCAAATTGTCTGACCTTTCCTCTGCGAGTTGTCGACGTAGAGTATCAAGAAGGCTTTCCACGTCTTGTGGTGGCGGGGTAACTGCGCCCTCGAACTGTTGCTGTTGATCTGGCATGATGACGGCGATAGCTTGAAGTTTCGAGACTTTGAAGAGGTACCAAGCCAGGGGTAGTGAGCTGGGGAGCAACTACTGTATTAACAAAATCACTCCACTCTAATATACCCGGAGAGCACAAAGGTTTCACCAATCATGCAGAGAACCTTCCACATGTAAAGATAATCGTCCAGAGGAAACGGCTAGTCGCATGGAAATCTGCAGGAGCACTCCTAAGTCCTGGATATATGCAGTCTGCAGAACCTCCTACATGCAAGCTGATCTGTAATGCAGATTTCCTAACAGACATGCCAAATCTGTCAATGTCCGACTCAATGAAAAGGCGCGAAGTCTCACCATATACACAAGAAGACTACTCAAATTAAATAAACCACATCACCAGGCCCCATCTTTCAACAAAACCACCTTCAAAATTCCAGAGAACCATGGCATTATTTCTCTTCGAGATCTATCAGACAATGGCCTTGTTAAAAACACACCAGAAAACCACACAAAGCGCACAAAGCCTTCCCCACCCAACAAAGAAAATTCAACAGCACCTACTACATCATCAAAGGGACTCTTTATCTCCTCACAACAATCGACCTCTCAATTCACCGGCAGACGAGAACAATCCGGCCACTATTCTCGCCACTAATTTCACAAAATTCACGCGATAACCAAACATATAACGGAAATTATTTTATAAAGCTTGTATTTATAAACAGATACAACATGTACTGATCTGAAGGAATACTTGCAGAAAGGAAGCAAGTTATGTATTACTGAAGAAGAAGTAATAACAAGAAAAGCATGGGAGCATCTAGGAGCAAGTGTACTTTTTTAATCAACGAGATCAACTCGTCGATGAAGAGAATACAATTTTTTTTTTTGCTAGCTAGTTTTCTTTTCCGATCTCCCGTGTATTAGATCATCCTAACAAATTCAAAAATCCAATCCCAAAATTCCTACCTACCCCTTCTATGTCTAATCTAAACCCCCTAAAAGAAAATCTCAAAACTTACAATTTAAGAAGAAGAAAAATTCCAATCTCACTCACCTTACACTCCTCTCTACATCCTTCTCTTGACAAGATCCGCCGTGACCTTACCTTTCAAGCTCGGTGTGGGCTTAACAACGGTCCCACCCTGCTTCCAGCTCCCAAACAGTCCACCACTCATGTCACTGCCAAGCCCAAAATCTGCGAATTCTGGGAGATGGTGTTCAGGGAGCGGGATGTTCCTGGCAGGAGCTGGAGGCTGGGTCTTGATCAGACCCTCGATTCCAAACGGTCGCTGAAAACCCGACACGGAAGTCGGATTGTAGCTGGGTCGGTGAACGACAGTCGTGGCTTGATCAGGCGCAGCGCCACGACTCGAGTCGACCCTTCGCGAAGGGTCGAATGAGGGACAGGAGATTTCAAGCGCGGCCGCTGTGGCAGCTCTCACGCTTGATTTTGATTTTGTTGTGTATTTATCCAACCTATTTTGAACCATGTTGTTAACATCGTCTTGGACTCTCGTATTGACAGAGCTTGGTCGTACTGATTTACCACCCTCGGGGATTTCAAGCCTGTGAAGCATGTTAGGTGTGGCCTTTAAAGTCTTGGGCGTGGAAGATTGAAGTTGAGAACGGCGAAGATGATGGAAATCTGGCAGATTGATGGGAGACGAAAGTCGGGATGCCTCATTGGCGGGACTCTTACCTTGAACGGAAGAGCGAAGAGAAGCATCGGTTGACTTCTTGAAAGGAGAATCCGAGCGAGTCTGAGTATTTTGGAATTGCTGGCTAGCAGAACTGCTACCCTTGGAGCTGGAAGGCTTAGAAGAGGGATTGGGGGCAAGAGAAGCGAGCTTCTTGTGGTACGCAGCCTCAGTAGCCTGGTACTGTACATTTTGCGAAGCTTGAGTCGAAACTCGTGCTTGGGAAACGTCGTCAGAAGCCAGGATTGCTTTGGTTTTGAGAGCGCGGACCTCTTTCTCGAGGCTGAGTCGAAGTGTGCGCTCCTTCTCAAGCTCCGCCTTGACCTTCGATCGAGAAATGCGCTCTCTCTCAATCTCCTTCTCAAGCTTTGATCGAACTGTACACTCTCTCTCAAGCTCGAGCTCCCTTTGTAGGCGAAGGGACTTCTCTTGTTCTCGCTTTATATCCCCTTCTAATCGTAGAGAATTCCCCCTCTGAAACTGACCTCGCTCCCTCTCAAGAGCAGCCTCGGAATCTAATCGACGAGACTGCTCTCTCCCAAGTGCCGCCTCAGTCTGAAATCGGAGGGTGCGCTCTCTTTCGACTAATTCATTTAATCGAGCTACTTGGTGTTGCTGATCACGAAACTCACCCGTAGAAGGACCTTCGATGACAATGATGGGTGGTTCTTCACGAGTACCTGCGATACCAGGAGTGAGTCTTGATTCAGGAGCGAAGTGTTGAGCAGGAACATGAGTTACAGTGAGGCTGGAATCAATTGGATTGGGTCGCAACTGTGGGTGGGAATGCCGTAGCCGCTCGTCGTGAGATGGTGCGGAAGCAAACTGCTGTGAGTAAGGTACAAATCTCGACTGCTGCCGCTCGTCCTGAAAAACGCTTTGCTGCTGTCCAAATTGTCGCCCATCCTGTGGGGCAGAAGTCCGGCGAGGGGGAATACTCACATCGTGGCGAGATGAAATATCTTGTCGTGTTGGTGGTCTCTCCATGTAACCTCGACGGGAAACATCATAAGGCGAACCAATTTGCATTGGGGCCTCGGGGGGGTTCGTCTGTTTTCTTCTTAAAACATTTCTGCCATGGGTGGGAATTTGAAGCAGCACGGGAACGCTCCGGGGGGAATCACGTCGATCCATTTGTGGCGAATTGCTGTGGAAGAGGAAAGGAAAGTAGAGGTGTGGCTGGGGAAATTATGCCATATATATACTACCTACGAAATTGAGATCAACATTGTTCAAATAGTGGAACAATGAATTTCAATTCCTGTTCTTCCCAACAATGTCCTTACGAACAATGCTACCTGAGCAGTGCCTGAATGGAATTCAAGGCATGTACTTTTTATTCTACAAAGGGGACAAAGAAATGTAATGCCGCTCGAAGGGTGTGGTCAACAGCAAGATGAGTTTCGTTAGCTACGTGCAGTTAGTTACATTAGTTAGTTGTGTAGCAATCTTGTGGTAGCAATATAGGACAAAAATTCCAGCAAATCAATAGAAACCAGATTGGTTGGGGTAGACATTCGCGTTCGGTGTTAGCCCAAACGCTGGATCACGACTCGGGGGAAATCCAGGAGGCGGGCGTTGTGCCACTAGATGAAATCAGCAAAGTCCATCAAGAATCGTACTCATTTAGTACAGACCTCTGGATCTGACCTGAGGCCTGCCGCCCAAGTTTGTGGGGGTATTGCCTGTCGGGTTGCTAACTTTCAGACCTGCACTCATGCCATAGCCAGCAAATGCTGCGTTTGCTCCCATGTTTGCATGCGACTGTCGAGGCGATGGTCTTTTCGCGGAAATTGGAGTACTGGCGAGGTGAGATGGAAATCCTGCAACCTGTGGAGGAGGTTGAGGATTTCTACTCGCAGCGCCCAGAGGCTGGCGATGGGTTGAACCAGCTTGCATCGGTGGGTGTTCTGCCATATCTGTTAGCCCCAAAGCACCCCCTCGTAAATCAGCTTTCATACGTTGACTACTTCCTTGGCTGCCGAAGCCACTCCAAGTGTCTCTGACTCCAGCCTCAATATTCGGATTACTCGGCTCAACATGACCACCCTGGTTCTGCATGCCAGGTCCCTGTTGGCCTGCAAATAGAGGCGTCGGAGGGCGATGACTTTGGTCTCCTACTCTGTCAGCATACCGGTTTGCTGCTGCCGAAGCCTGTATTGTATGCTCAACCGCGTCGGAAGCCGCATTCTGGACCTGCCCTAGCATGGAGCGTCGCTTCATTTTATCAAACATCTCCTGAGTTTGGAGGTGCTTGCGACTTTTCTCACGCAGGGCTTGGCTGAGCTCCTCATTTTTGTGTCTCATCGAGTCCTTTTCAATTTGAAGGTCTGCTGCCATTAGCTACAGGAAAAACGGCTCTCGATATTCGCCCACCTGAAATCTGTGTACGCAGACTCGAGATCTCGGAATTTGCATTGTGTATGATTTTGTCCATTTGAAGATTCAGCGACGCATATTTCTCTCCTAAATTCTTCGCCAAGAACTCTTGGTAGGTGCTGGCAAAATATCAGCACAGCTACGTGCTTGAGAGACAGCGCTCGACAAACGTCTCCTGTGTGGCCTGGTATGCCCACCAACTCAATGCTCTTCCGGCGCATTCCATGATGGTATTGGGGCCCAACCCGCTGAGCACGCTAGTCTTGTAGTCTTCGGTCGGATTGAGGTTGGCCACAACAATATCATCGGGGTTACGCAGCTGCCCGTCGCATGCAGGGCAGACGGAATAGTGGCCATCACGAGCAACGTTCAACTGGCGTTGGTTTGAGCAGTCGATGCAGAAGACGTGGCTATTGAGTATTAGCTTGGACCCAATTGTGGAATTTCTGGTGTGCTTGGCGCATTGGAAGATAGAGAGAGGAGAGGAGAGGAGAGGAGAGGAGAGATGTGAGGGACAAGGGCCGCTGGTACCTGCAGGTGGTGACAACGGCGTGGCCGGTAAGCTCTTTGCGGCATTTCAATATATTGCAGCGCAGTGTGAAATCCATGATAACGACAAGAGCGCAGCTAGCGCGGCCAGCGTAGCAGCTCAAAAGAGCGGTACGGGGCGGTGGTGTAAACGCTGTTGCTGAAGAACATGGAAATAAAGATATACGCGGGGTGACCAAAGCTCCAAAGTACCTCAGGTACCCACTTATTCACGAGTGCTTAGTCATGCAGCCAACCCCACAAGCCCCCACGGTCGAGTACGGCAAACGACCAAGCTTTCCACTGCACGAGACCTTTTGTCGATCTCCTGATTCTCCCTTTTTCTCATGACGTTTCGCTCCGATCCTCCGTCACTACTTGCATCATAATACACGACGTCTACGACCAAGTATATCTTCATTTCTGACTCCACGCGTCGACAACCAGAAGCATCTCTGTCCCCGGACCGCCAACACCGAAGTTGAGCTTCCCCTTTCCGGGCCTTTCGAGCGCAGTGAGCTATAGGGATTTGGCTGACCCCCAGGAAATCAAAGCAAGCAGTCTTTTTGCACAATCAATTTTTGCGCACGTTTCTATGCGAAAAGGTACGACGATATTCCTGTATTTTTACATGACCAACCAAGCTTCATTTCGAAGATGATCAGCAAGCAATGGGCAAGCGGCAAGCTGACATCGCCCCCCTCTTTGTCGATTTGGGATACGCTGCTCCCTGCGATCTGGGGTCTGGACCATCCAGAGGCATTACTCCTCATGCTGGCCCTCCCCCTCCGCTGGTCCGTAACAACCACCATCATCGACGCTGTGCTCATGAGGATCCCATCTACGCACAATGCCGTGCCCACCCTCCATGCTGATATGTTCGCATCAACCTCGCCAGCCATCCAGTTTGCTGTGCCTCTGGTGCAAGGGTTCATCTTTGATTGGGTTTCGATTTTCAGACGGATGTTATCTTTCTTTCTGTGCAATGTTTGAGGCGACGGGTCGGTCGTCTGTTGCTGTTGCGCAAGCTATTCAGTACCTGCCAAGCAATTGCCTATGCATTTCAACGCTTCCTTCAGCATAATAGGGGATGGTGATACAATTATGTTATTTTATCTCCGGATCTTTTCTTGTACTCGTCATTCTACACGTCATGGAGACAGAATCAGTTTCGGGGGCTTGAATTTTGCAGGCCAGGGTCAGTAGTTGACCCCAAATTGCCCTTTTCATTGCGTTCCTCGACCTCAAATTCTTGCTCTGCTTTGTTATATTGCGTGTGCGTGCGATTCAGCAGGTTGAATTTAGAGAACTGGGCGGGGCTTAAGCGGAGTGGTTGGTGGCCATTGACGTTGGCCGACAAATTATACCCCTGAGTTTTTGGACGTGGTCAAAGAGCACTTCTTTGAAAAATCCATCGCGTTAGTCCTGAGATAAGTAGCCTCGCTGGTGTCTTGTTTACTGCGGCTCGTGGTCACCAGGGGTGGATTAGATATGAAAACCCATATTCTATGGAAGGCTTCAAGTGTCGTCGAGTACCCAAGTTCTATAAGATCGGGGGCAATACTCTGGCTTCCATTTTTTCTAATTTTCTTTTTGCAATAAGCTATTGTCTATACACATCAAGTCCAATGCAATACTGGAGCTCTATATACGCGTTTGCCTATGCTGAATCGTCGTTTCGAAGACAATGGGCTTGCAGTCGAGGAAAGCAACAGCCAATGGATCCGGAAAACGTGTACTGTAACGATCATTATGCTGAGAACGAAATTCTTTCATTGTTGTGATACAGTCTATCTGGGGATAACATGCCACATTAGTTCTCTTTCCGGGAACGGTTATCGCATCATTTATAGGAGGATCTAGCCACGGCTTTTCTGTCAGGGTTTATCCATCGCCGCAACCGAGCTTTCGTACTGCACTTCAAACCTATGATATTCCCAAAGCAATCATTGATTTTGAGTATTTTCGAGGGCGGAGCTATTATAATAGGATTATATAAGTCCTTCCAACGGCACTTACCGCAGCTGGACTTCCCGTGCACAATAGCCAGGTTAGGACCAGTGGTCCAAGCGGTGACTTGCATGAAGCCAACGTTATTCTTGGTTGTCAACTATTTGTCGTGCTATCCCCAGATATCGCAGATACAGTACCGGTTTTCGCCAGTGACTCAGGCAGCACAAACCCCACAAGTTCATACCACAGCAACTATCAACTTGACTCCTAGAAGCGAAAGATTAATTTTACCGCGATGGGCTCAATCTATCCTGCATTCCCCGCAAAACATGGGCATCATGGCAGCCGAGCTATCGTCGAAGGCATCCAGGGAAAAGTCGGTACTATTTCCAGGACGGCCCAACATATCTGATGAGCAATATGAACCACCAGGAACGAAAATGCCATGCATGGCTGGTTGTTTTCGGCCATAGATTATGGTAGGTATTGGATGCCAAGAATATCTAGCTGAAGTCTGACATGATTCGCCGGTTAATCAGCATATTCTTCGGATAAGGTGCCTGAATGACCGCCTAGTCCACACACCGGTGGGTATGACAGAGGCTTAAGACTGGAGCATTAAGACACTGCGACCAATTGTGAATGGCTGTAATGGTTAGTTGAAGTATGTTTGATTCTCTCAATGATATTTCCCCGCGTTTTGACAGTTTCATTCTTCCTGCGCAGGGTCCATGGAAAAGTGCGCCGCACAACCAGGCCTCACTATGCAGCCGAGGTGGACTGGACATTGCTCGTAAGTCTCAATCGGGAACCCTCGATCTTACTGGCTCTAAAATTTAATAGTCTTAGCCCACAAGCACTCGCGTGTACTTCATTATCTGGTATAAAAGTACAAGCATTCACGCCTTTTCGCGTACTTGCCCGTCAGAAAGCATGGCTTTCGAAAATACCCGCAGCGATCAGACTGTTGTGGGCTATTTTCCCCTCGTGG
Source organism: Hymenotorrendiella dingleyae (assembly GCA_003988905.1). Lineage (NCBI taxonomy): Eukaryota > Fungi > Ascomycota > Leotiomycetes > Helotiales > Helotiaceae > Hymenotorrendiella > Hymenotorrendiella dingleyae. Next base: position 33,481 of record QYAP01000246.1, read on the forward strand.
CTTGTAGCCATTGGCTCCAATAACGCACCGGTACTGAGATTTCAAACATATCTGAGTACGACATCCAAGCCGAAATATGGCACTTATTTCTTGCCTGCTTCACATGCCACTGGCTCGTAGGAGAAACTTTTCGGGAACCCTGAGAAATCAGAAGATGAATGAATTGATTCTATTTATGACAAAAGACACGAAGGAATTCACACAAATCCGCGTCGAGGGCTCAATCTTAGCTGACAATTCTGAAGAGCATGCGGGCCTTCCATGATTAGTGACCGTCTCCTGACGTGCTTCTCTTTTGGATCAACCTTTATCCGCGGCAGGATGTTTATCGATGAAGCGCATGGTAGACTTCGGGCATTGTGGGAGGCAACGACTTTCTGCATCATCACAGGTCAGTACTTATGTGAGGTAACGACGGCAATATCAGCTGATACTTTGAAATACCACACCCAGGCCTTGAAATGTGCAAGATATTCATGTTTTTAATGTATTTCACAGTCCCATTGAGAGCTTCACGTCGGAATGACGCCACGGCGGCGATCAGGACGGTTAAAAGCAGCAGGATGATCATTGAATCCCACCTACTATTTCAACGCCTAGGAATTGATTATGATGACTGCGAGGTTGATCAGAGCTAAGTATTGCTTGATGGCTTCCAAATCCACTGCGCAAAGACTTGGGTTGGCGAATTCCAAAGGCGCAAGTGGATTCAACGATATTGATCCTGGCAACCCAGGTCATAGTTACCATGGTATGAAGTCAAATTCTCCGCATGACAAGAGAAAGACAAGTTGATGGCGAGACTGCTTCGTTTAGACAATGTGGGCTCATGAGTTAAATGAGCTTGCAGCTGTTAGCACTCCCGTGCTACAGTTTGGCATGTGGTTGCTTGTGGAATACGAGACGCTGGTATTGCAGGTAAGGCGATACTGAAGCATCTTATGATATGAATACTAGCAGCTTTAATTGCTGGGCAGCGGGTAGGGAAATTTCAGGTCGGTTCACCACGTGGTTCGGGAAGCCAAATTGACTCTTGCCGGAGGCCGAAAAGGGGCAACAATGTTGCGTTCGGGATGGCGAGCACTGATTTATCGCAAAGCGTATCGGATTAACGCAGATCACGGCCAGACAGAGGGCTGGCCGACCGCTCTGGGCGACAGCGCATTGCAGCAGATATTTCTCCGCAGTGCTTGTACTCTGCAGGGCTGGGGCTTCACGTTGGCTGTGAGAGAATGTGGAGCGCATGAAATGATAGTGTGGGGAAGATCCTGGACAGATGAAGATGGCCGCCATCGATCGATCATAGGTGTGTCGCAGGTCGTACGAAGAAGGCACCTCAATGTACTCAGTACTGTGTGGGGTACGTACTGTGGCATTGAAGATGAAGATTTGGTGGGAGCCTCGACGCATGGACTGGTTCACCGGCTAATCGCTAAAGCGACTAGGGGGCAACAGGGGGGAAAGTGATCAGATTGGCGGCGGTACGGAGAGACTCCACAACTTGAACCACAAGCGACGATAGAAGCACTGGGGAAGGAGCAGTAGAATGCTGCGTTGATCCACGATGACAACAAAGTCGACGCTGGCAACCCAGTACTGTTGTTTCTTGGTACAGCTCTATCCCGCTCTATCCCCAGACTAGACTTCCCAGACGCACCTCAATTTTGGGAGTCACGGCCACACGAACACCCACTCTTTGCAGCTCCTCCTTCCCCACCCACAACCGCTGTCAAATTCTCTCTCCTCGTCTCCTGCTGGTTCGCTTGTCCTCCCCAGGGCCGCTCACGAACTCGGCCGAACACCCCCCTCAACCACCCTTCAACCACGCAAAATCATCCCGCCTTCCCCAGTTCCCCAGCCTGCGCCCCTGTCCCCTTTTCCATTAACAGCAACTGTCCCTGGTCGCTCGCCACGAACTATCTTCGCCCGCATCAGATGGCCCACCACACATCACTATTATCTCAATGGCTAGCCCCCTGCGCTACGCTCCATACTCCCACTGCTCCGTGCTGCTCATAATTGACTAATTGGGTCTCCGCATCTTAGCTCTTAATAGAGCGTGTTATGGGAGCTTCAAAGTGGTTTATACCATGTGTTCATTATAAGTCTAGGCAACTGTAGTAAAGTCACCAGGACGTTACAGCAATCTACGCTCCTGCATCTGACTCGACGCCTTCACTCAGATATATATTTGCAGATGGCCGATCAAGTCCACCACTTTCCTGCTTTACTGACGCATTTCATTTCGTTGAACGTCTGGCGGTTCAGAGTACTCTACATATACCGCTGTTGCACCGCATCATCCAGATCTCGCCAAGAAGAATTCATCGCCCCAAAAAGCTCGTGATCTTAACGCCAGTTGACTGCAATCAGATGCTACTGGGCTCGATTCGGTCCGGAGAACCACAGCTTCCTTCTTGGAAAATTCTTCTGCAGTAAAGAACAGGCCGTGCAAGCTTTGACGAACCAACACTCAGGGTCGCCCTCGGTCATCCTAAAGTATTGCAATTAACATAAGCTCCACACAAAACGCCATCGGTACCGAAGAAAAGCCCTGTTGCATCAAGTCGTTCAGCACATAACATATCTACTGACTCTTACGGGCGACGGACATTAAAATCTTCCAAAGTCCCCGGGCTGCAATCGGATAGTCGTACAGTCCAAGGGGGCAATCACCGCACTCCATGACTCCTTCACTTGATTCTTCCAAAATGTTCCACACTTGTAAGTTCACATAGTCTTGCCGTACTTTACGGAACCAATTGGAGCCTCCCCAAGTTACTGACACCTGCTTTTCCTTTTGTCAGTCCAAGGTTTGGCCCCACCAAGGCCCACAACTGAACATTCGCAAGAGACGCCAAAACCTGCCTATAATGGTGTTTCAAAGAGAATAACTACTCCACACGCTTGTGCAGAGTGCAAGAGGCGGAAGATTCGCTGCGATGGGAGACAGCCATGCGGTCAATGTCTCGGTTGCCGGTCTCCAAAACCATGTTACTATGATAAACATAGACAACGTGTAATTCCCTCACGCAAGTGAGTATTTAACAAACCCTCCGAAAAAATGCCAAATGATCTAAAGATTAGCATTGCTGACAAGATATTGTAATGACAGAACTCTTGATGCACTTTCTCAGTCGCTCGAGGAATGCCGGGTAGTCCTTAAAAGGCTCTACCCGACCCACGATGTTCAAGCATTGCTCCCAATGTCGCGACAAGAATTACTTGGTCTTCTAGACCGAGATCGTTCTGGCGCCTATAGTGGAAGCATACTTTCAACGATGTCACCAACTGGTTCCCATACGACATCTCCGATCTCCAATTTCTCCCAGGATCTTCAATCGCCATTAGCCTCAACATCCGACGATGATCGAGCTCTTGCAAACCTTGAACGGATTCCGAGTCATGATGTTGAATGGGACGAAGAGCGACGAAATCGAGATCCTATTCCTGCCGAGGCCGACGATGTTAATGCCCTGTCTCTTTCCGTGGATAGACAGTCCTCGTACCTGGGAGCAAGTTCAATCAAAGCAGCGTTTCTGGTAATGCTAAAGGTCGCACCCAAATTACAAACGTTCCTTGCGCATAACGGCAACACCAAACAGAGTAGTGCTGCCAGCAATTATCCTACTCCCCGGCCTGGTACGACTGCGAAGAAATCAATTGCAATTACTTGGTCATCGGAAGGTCAGACTTTTATCGATGCTTACTTCAATCGGGTTCAAATATTCGTGCCCATGTTAGACGAACCATCATTTCGCGCAGATTACCTGAACGGCCGACGGCATGATAGTCCATGGCTTGCGCTTCTCAACATGGTCTTTGCAATGGGTAGCATTGTGGCAACAAAGTCGGACAATCACAGCCATGTCAACTACTACAATCAAGCAAGAGAACACCTAGATCTTGACAGCTTAGGGAGCGGTCACTTGGAGACTTTACAGGCTTTGGCGTTGATGGGAGGCTATTATCTTCATTATATCAACCGACCCAACATTGCAAATGCTATTCTCGGGGCAGCTCTTCGCATGGCCTGCGCAATGGGACTCCATAGAGAGAATGCACCGGATCAGACGAATGGCGGCAAGTTGGGAATAGAGCAGAGAAGAAGGACTTGGTGGAGTTTATTTTGTCTTGATACTTGGGCAAATACCACTCTTGGGCGTCCTTCAATGGGAAGATGGGGACCAGGAATTTCCATTCGCTCCCCAGAGGAGAGTAACGATATGGTAAGCGATGCGAGAATATGCTTTCTACCCAACTAACTTATTCCTAGAAGATAATGGGACAACATGCAGGAATCATTCCCATAATCGAAAACATAAAGTTCTGCAAAATTTCCAGTCACATCCAGGACATCCTCGCTCAAACACCCCTCCTCCACGCCGGCCAACGAGCCGAACTCGATCGCGAACTAGTCGCATGGCATGATAATCTCCCTTGGATACTCAGATCTACAGAGCCGTGTGCCGAATCAATATACACGGCGCGCAGCATCATGAAATGGCGCTACCAAAACCTTCGCATTGTGCTCCACCGACCGGTCCTCCTGAATCTCGCTAATTCCGGCAGCGAAATAGCCGCCGGGGCCAGCGCGGAGGAACATAACGCGGTAAACAACTGTCGAATGTTGGCTAAGCAAACAATTGAGGATATTGCAAGAGAGTGGACACCGAACCAGATGCTAGGGTGGAATGGAGTGTGGTTTATGTATCAGGCGTCCATGATTCCGCTGGTTAGTATGTTTTGGGAAAGCTGGAATACGCAGTTGGTCAGGGATTGCCAACAGCAAATTGAACTTGTGTTGGAGGTCTTTGAGGGGATGGCGGATTGGAGTTTGGCGGCGAGGAGGAGTCGGGAGGTGTTGGTTAAGATGTATGAGGCGAGCAAGTCGCCGCTCACGCGACAGAGTAGTCCTCGCTTAGGACCGACGATATTGAAAGGGGAACATGGCACCAACGGCCACGTACTAACTCCTCCTTCACCAATGGCTGGTATAAATGGCATGCATGGCGTGGAGGGTATGTCACATATCATGAACGGGATGAATGGACACATGCTCGATGGCTCCGAAATCCATCACGTCAGCATGATGAGCGAGGATGGCATGGTTATGATGGATCCTCACGGGATCTGGGATCTGGATGGAATGCTTTGGGGCAGTCTACCTGATGGCCTCGATATGCCATTCGAAGGCATGCACATGGAATTTGACGACCACGGCATGCAGCAGCACTACGATGGCACTTATATGTTAATGCAACAATAACCTTTATACGTAACGACACTACTTCTCAACTATCATTTTGGCACTACAGTAGCACTTTCGGGATTTCAAAAACATAAAACGGACGATACCCCTGCATATTGGTTTGGTTGGGGCGATGGTTACTTTACATCTTTCGTTATTATTCGTTACTCTCGTTGTGGTATCTGCATTTTGCATTCGCATTCTGCAGTTCATTTTCTTTATTTTTCTTTTGTATGTACATGGTCACGAAAAAGCGTTGTTTATATACCCCCACTACACATCTGGGTACTGTACATAGGTCAAAAGCGGTGCATATAACATATCATGTATATATATTATCTTCTACGTCACAATTCAAAATTGAAATATCAATATCCTTATCTTCATCGTGCTTTTGGACTGGAATCCTTAACCTGTTGTACTCTCAATTGCGAGGTGTTAGGATAATTCTTTGGAAGGTGACTAAGATAGATAAATGTCCGCCTGACACCTTGCATTTTGCTAGGTTCCCACGTAGCCTACATCTGTACAACCAACCTAAATCCCAAGAAATAACCAACCCAACCCAATCCAATACCACACACTCACGCCTCCCTCATTCCCCATCCCTTAAACGTGCTACCGGTAGTAGAAAACTCATCTCTCTCTGTCTGGACGTATTCGCTGGAATGCATCGAGGCATGTGGCCCGTGCACTCTGGAAGAGGGTATAACCTCACTTATCCCTGGACTCTCTTCCTTCCATAGATTTAATGCAACCACCGATTCCTACGTACGTAGAACCACCCCTGTGATACCGACACTCTCCCTTCTAACCCATATCACCAACCCTAACATCCCCCACAACCCGCCCTTATGCCGATACCGACATACAAAAACGCCACCTTCAAATAGCCAAAATCCCAATCCAGCATACCTCTTCTCCAAACGCGGTAGGCAAAGAGAAGATCTTCCTCTTTTTCATCTCAATAGATCTAGGATATCGGCTTTGTGTGGTTTACGTAAAGGGTTCGAGGTAGGAGTGTTGATTTGGGTAATAAGTTGGATATATATGTTATGGAGAGGCTGGATGGTCGAGGTGTAAGGTGCTAGAAATTGGAGGAAGGACGGGTGTAGGACTTTAAGGTATTTAAATCTCTGCTCCAGTAGATTGCAATTTTTGAGCTTCTTGATGGCTTCAGGATGTATTTCTTGTCCTTTTGTGGCATCTCGTGTCGGGGTATGAATTTCAGAGGCTACTGCATTAGCTACAATAACATAATCCCAAAATCCATCTCCCTCCCAAACCCTAAAATAACCAATCCCTTCCTAGCATTTACCCGAACGAAAGGCACTACAGTAGTATTATAATACTTCCAGAACGAGAAGACACACGCACTGTCGATCTTGCCCCAGATCTGCAATCTACCACCTGGCATCCCATTCAATATGCAGGAAGCACTGCAGGTTGCAGATGTTTGGAAAGTTGGAGTAAGAGGGTTTTTTTTGTTGAATGACTTTTCGCTAGAACTTTAGATGATACTTTTTTGGTACTTGAAGTTTCTGTTGGGGATCAGGGGTGGGTTTGGACTTTAAATTGATGTGATGTAATGTTCAGGGACCAAAATACTGTATGGTGAAGTAGATTTCGGTACGAGGTGTAGTTTCCGAAGGAAAAATACATACCTTGTACCGTCATCCATACCAGTGATTCCCTCCCTTTCTCTCCTCCCCTTTGCAACTCAGACCTTCCAGGTATATCCAAAGCCTTTACCATCAAAAATCCCCAATTCCTCCAAACCACAACTTACCTCACCAAAAAGAAATTCAAGAAAGCCACGCCTCGAACCTTTACCAACACCTCTCACCTTCAGCCTATACAGCACCCCTTTATCTTCGTCATCGGAAACCGGGACATACCCAGTCTCTGCACCTACCCCTACGCACCCCAGACCCCAATAAACCCCACCATCCACCATTCCCACGCACCAAGCTTTTCTGCTACCCATCCTCCTAGCCATGATGTATACCAACTTTATCTTTTCTGGTAACGTGTGGGGTAATAGCCTAAGCATCTCTACATACGCACAGACAAACAGGAGAAAAGATCCAGCGGCCTCTTTCCAAATCGTTCTTTCAGGTGGCAAGCAAGCATCTGTACCTCACCGTAAAATCCCTGAGTTCCAATCTAAATTAGTATATGAGATTCCCATCTAACGTATCGCCATTTCCAATTTCCATTATTCCCTGCCAGCACTTCAAGCCACCAAAGTACAGAAAATTTCCATGCTATGAAAACCCCACAAATAACAAAAAGAATCAACTCCGACTCCTTGCTCAACGCTTCAAGTTTGGAACCGAACAAAGGACAGAGAATTGGAAATCTAGTGTGTAATCTAATCGTGCAGAGGAAAATAAAAAAACAAGCCGCGCCTCTATATGGGGGAGTGATAGAGATGGAGAGGAAATACGTGGGGCTGAAGAGTAAGCAGGTAGGGCAACATCGGTACGAACCGAGAATATCAGTCCTTTCAATTCTTAAATCCTCCGCTAAATACCATCTCTCTCTCTCTCTCTCTCAGGTTTCCCCAGTTCAAAATATCCAGGCATCATTTCTGCGCCAACATACCGACGCAAAGCCATCTCCACAAGAACCATGATCCAAAGCAAAAGACATGAGTTGACGTGGTGCAATATAAAGGTATGCTGTGCTGCCAAACCCAAAGCATGACCGTTGAGATTTTGAGGAAGTGGTGGCGAGGAGATGCAATACTGTAGAAGCATATGTTGGTGTGACTATCGGCCGCAGTTGATGATGCTGTGGAATGCTAGGTTGTCCCGTCTTTGCCGTGTGTCCATGCCTTTTCCATGGCATACCGATTCCTAAGCCTCCCTTCTCGAAAAACTCCACTGAAGATCCAACTCGTCTCCATTCGCATCGTGGTTTACAGTCATTCGCTTCACCTCAGCAATCGTCCGTATCAGTATGACAACCCCATGATCAAGAAGAGCTCACTGTGCTCACATCTCCTCCAGATCCAAGCCCCCAAAAAACCCATCTCAAATACTTTCCTCTACCGTACTCTAGTCTCTACCCTCTCTCCCAAACTTCCTACAACTTCGGTACCACATAAATCCGGATCCACTTGTGCCATCTACGTGAATTGACATCTGCATCTCCCTCGCTTAGACGTCTCCCCTCCTATCCTCCCCTCCACCAGTTCGCTCAACGTCTTGTCTTGGCTGCGTGCTCGCATAACCCTAACGGCACTCAAGACCGAACCTTCACTAGGATACACCCTGCTCCGATCCCCTCTCGCCCCTCCCCCAGATTTCCCCACACCGTTGTCATGCACCCCGGCCTTAGGGCTAGCCGGATCATCTCACTGGCCGAGTTGACCACACCCTCCTATGTAGAAAGCCGTTACAGTAAAGCACCCGGAATTGCGTTGGAGATCCCTAGCAATGATCACTAGCATGCATGCAACACCGGTAAGGGGCGCCGCGCGCCCGCATCGCCCGCCCCTACCTTACCGCCCCCAAACCCCTAACACGCACCGAGTTAACCGAGGAAAGAAGAGCAGGCTATTCAGGCTATCGCTCCGGCAAAGCACGAAAAGAGGCAATCAAGATAAGCGGATGGATGATCAATGCGGGGAAAGAAATGGCCTTGTTGGTCCAAAGTCGATGGGCTCACTCGGCGATAGGCCTCAATGAAAGAATACGATGGTCCTGGGAGCAACGGTTAATTTGGAGGACGGGCCGGCATACTCGCTTGAGTACGTTGATGACATCTCGACTGACACAACATGAAATCCTTATGAGTGATGTAAGAAAGGAACTGAACTCGTTAAGGGAGGGGCCTCGAGTAAATGTGTGGTAAAGGCGGAGAAGCAAGAGAAATTTCTTTTTAAACGCGAGGCAGAAGAAATTTGGTGTGGTAAGACAAGATTGAAATTAAGAGTCCGATGGCCAGATACTGTACAGCGACACGGCGTGGCACTTTTTTCAACGTGATTGGATGGTAATTGCCGATGTAAATGCTAAAATCTACTGGTTGTTAGCTGCTGAAATAGTGAAATGTGGTAAATGGGTAGATACGGATTGTGTGATTTGTTGCTTGTGGAACTGTTGGTTGACAGCTAGGGCTTGTTAATTACTTCATCACAAAAATAGATATATATCATATAGATACGCATCTTTCACGGCGATTTTTGTGGGGTTGATGCAAGATTCTGTGGGTAGAAATTTACCGCATACCAGCTGCCAGCTCTTTGCTTGATGCCTAGAAATATGAATAGATGCCCGGATAGGTCGATCCCGATCTCATGTATGGCATTCAGGCAGCTATCTGAATGCAAAATGTTCATTTATCGCCTCAAACTTTTTACCTCTCAAGGTCGTCAATATTCGTAAGTCATCGTCGTCATATTCTTAGTACTTGCGTTCTGCTTGTGATACCATCAAAGACACACGTGTTGTCGATGGGTATGTACTGTTTGGTGATGATTTTGATCACTTCCTGTGCAACCATCCCACCAGTCAAAGCAGAGATGTTGTGAAGCTCTCCACCTCTTGCCCGTTCCACCTCTTCAGCTGTTTTGGTGATATTAGGATTGGAGGAAGCTTCTGGAATAGTTTTGCTGATGGCAGTAACTATTTCAGACGCCGTCGCTGAAGAAACATGCGACGTTGCATTTAGGGACAAATAGATTGGGAGCAACGAAGTATCGTCTGCGAGTTCCCTATCTACTTTATGTCAGCCCGACTCTGTCAATGGATGAAATTACCTACCAGCGAACTTCTGCACATTTACTGGATTGGATGCTGTGCTATGAATAACCTTGATAAAGGCTGCATTCTTGCAAAAGGTATCGACCTCAGACGAAGGAATATCTTTGCCACTTGGATGAGCACGGACACTCTCGAGGACTTCGGCTGCATCCTGACGAGCTTTTGCCTTGTAAATATTTTGGAGCTGCACATAAACTGTCGATTGAGCCTTCATATCTGGAACGGAGCCAGGCAGGGGAAGTGCACTATGCGTATTGTAGAATTTCTTGATGGCTTCAGCAATAACCCAGAAACTGGAGCTGGCCTTAGCCTGAGATATCGAAGTTATTAGCCATTCTACTATTTCTCCAAAAAAAAAAACAATGCCGTACGCACCTCAGTTGGTTGGCAAGTAAATACTTCCTTCACTGAACTGGAGATTTCAGCAGGAGAGACTTGCTTTACCACAGCAGCTACAGCCTCTTCAAAATTCTCCTCTCCGCCTTCTGCGTTATCTGTTCGCATGCCATTTGACAAAAAACTTCTGAATGCCACTTTTTCTTTGAAATTTGAAGGTAGCTTTCCACTCGTTTCTTGCCATTGAGTCAAGTAGTGTAGCAGCAAAGCAATATATGGTATGTGTCCATGTTCATGGGCACTCTGGTTCTCAAGATCTTTGGTCAGACTTGCGGCAAACTCTGATAGCTCCGGCCAAGGGGTCAGAAGTCTTAAGTCCGTAGTTGCAGTGGAATCTGGATGGGTGTCGACGATAGGAAAGGATCCTGGTAGGTGAACTCGAAAGTATGAATAGAAGCCCGCGGAATGGATAGACATGACGGGGATTTTGTTCTTGCTGGCATAATCCTCGACGAGTGCCAGTCTCTTGGGGTCGATAGGGAGAGAGTACAGAATCATGGTGAACTTTCCATCTTGGAGCAATTTGTCCAGAGGCTGGTCCTAAGTATCATGGTTAGTCCTTAATTCAAGCCAAGGAGAGGATCATTTAACAAACCTCGTTACATTGAAACCAATCTCCCTCAACATCAGGATTCAGCTCTTGCAATAGCTTCACACAAGCTTCCGCTCGCGACTTTCCCAAGCTCTCTTCGTCCAAGAAGAAGTTGACTCCCAGATCCGCCTCTTCCACAACAGCATCATCCGCAATTGTAAATTTTCCAATACCTCGCAAGACGTTAGCAGTCCCCTGCGGATCGCCGTTGGCTTCCCCTTCGCATACCTGGTAGGACAAGGTTCTTCAAGGTCTCAACACCAACAGTGCCCGAACCGGAATTAAGCAGTAGAATGTGCGCATCTTCCAAAGCTTGTTGACCACTGGCAGCCCAAAGTCGAAGCTGCCTATCGTATTTCTTCTCTTTGTCGGTTGGTCCATGCAGGACTGGAGGTGTCTGGTCGAGAATGACTTCGGTCATGGTGGTGTACAGATTGGAGGATTGAGGGGAGGAGGGTCCGCGAAGGGCGCGTTAGAGAGTGCAAGGCGAAGTGTGGGGTATCTTCCGAGATCTCAATTGTCGTTTATATGCTTCGGCATTCGCGCTGAAAAGAATCTAGAGAGAAAACCGGTCCGGAGTGTTGTGGGGAGAGCTGCTTGTCGTCAAATGGGGGTGGAATTGTTGTCGCCTGGAAAGCAAACGCGAACCCCACGACGATAAGACAATCTCCACGTGACTTATCGGAAGCTTAATAAGGGGGAGGGGGGAAGAACCTGAGGAACGAGCTCCAAAATATCTTTTTTAGTACGCATTCGTTTTGGTCCCCAAGCTCCCGCGAAAGTTTTCTCATTTTCTCATTTTCTCATGACGTTGCGAACATCATTTCACTTGAAGTATATCTTCACTTTTCGAGCGGAGCGAGCCATGGGGGTTTGGGGGCTGGCCCCCATAAATAGAAGAACTGGACGACGCTGGTGACGCTCCGCTGCCCCTCCGGGGGCCACTGCCGTGGAGGCTGGCTTCGCTGCGCTCTCTCACGAAACACTCATCTTTCGTACTAGTATCTTCTTCAGCCGCTGAGCCGCAGTATATCTTCATTCTCCCACAATCTCCCAATCTCACGCTGCGGAGCCGAGTAGGAAAGCTTAGCCGTTCTCGTCGCATGACTAATCGCACCCCTGCATGCTCCCAAGTAATTTCTCAACACCGAACGCGCGAGCTCTCATCAGCTTATATCACTTATTCTCTTATACACTCGTCTCTCCCCGGTGGATGGACCTCCCAGTACTACTCCCACTCGCGTGCTCTTTTTCTGCAGCTTCTCGTTCATCTTCTACTCGTGCTTTTTCGTTGTTTGCCATTGCGAGAAGGTCTCGTTCTGATAGCACCCGCTCGTTCCCCGCGGGGTTCTCCCTCCTTCAGCTCTCCACCAAAACATCGCAGAATCAGGTTTCGATCAGCAGGAGGAACGCAGTCTCTTCATTGCAAGGTCCCAGTCTACGGATACACCACAATCCTCGATCTTTCACGACCTTCCGCCGCCTCCGAACCACCCCCACCATGGCGACCGAAAACACAAACCCCGCCGCTGTGATACCCTCTTCCCAAAGCTCGACACCTCCCAGCGAGCGAAGCGACCTCTCCCCCATCGAGGCGTCCAAACGTCGTGCTGCATACAAAGCCGTCGCGGATCACTTCGATGTCTCCTACACATACATTGGCATTGGCTCGGGCAGCACCGTGGTCTACGTGGTTGAGGCCATTGCGGCCAAGGGAAGGGCCGTCACGAACCGAATGGTGTTCATTCCCACCGGCGACCAGAGCAAGCAATTGATCATTGAAGCCGGACTACCACTAGGTAGCATTGATGCACTGCCGCCAGTAGAAGTCAGCCACTCGAAATTGGATGGCATTTCGGCCCTTCAGGTTGCTACCGGCCTGCAGGATCTGGGTCTGAAAGGAAAGCGGCAATCCCTGGATGTGGCCTTTGACGGTGCCGATGAGATAGACGATGAACTCAATTGCATAAAGGGTGGCGGTGCCTGTTTATTCCAAGAGAAATTGGTTGCAACGGCAGCGAAGAAATTTATCTGTGTTGCAGGTATGACTCTCATTTTCCGCTGTATCCGTATTGCAGAGACTGACGTAATTAGACTCCCGCAAATTGCAGCATCGTCTCCTCACCACTTGGAAGGCAATTCCTATTGAAATCGCTCCATTCGCAGCCCCTACGATCAAACGGATTCTTATCACCCTAGGTTCTCCAGATCCTGTTATACGTCAAGGTGGAAGTGCAAAAGCTGGGCCTGTCGTCACGGATAATGGAATGTGGATTATGGATGCCCCTTTCCCTAAGCTAGCATTAGCGAAGGATCTCAAGCCTGGCCATCAAGGAGACGGGCAAGATGGCGTTTGGGAGGTTCACCAACTAGGGCGACGCCTCAAGAGGATAGTCGGTGTCTTGGAAGTAGGTCTTTTCCATGGCAGAAATGGACTCCAAGTTGCAGCCGCCGGCGAGGAAGGAGGAGGCCAAAAGCCAGTCGCCGCATATTTTGGCATGGAGAGTGGAGAGGTTGAAGTGAGATCTGCTGCAGATATTGCTGGAGTGAAGTCACTATCATGATTGATATTGCGATGGAGACATGCGACGCCGGCGTTCTGCCAAGCCCTAATACCTTTGTCGAGCAAGTTGTTTGGAAAAGTATATAACGGCCGTTCCTAAGATTTAGGAAAGGCTCTAATTCAATAGTGATAATTCTTCCAGCACATGGCTAATGAATCGTCCGAGAGGTTTCGCTAATTAATATGGCACAGGCTCTATTGACATTTCCGGCTGCTGGTCACTACGGCTTTCAGTATTAATGAAATCTCACTCGATACCTAAGATTGATCATCCCCGGGCTCAAAATACGCGTCGAGCAGATCTCGAATCTCCGTTTCATGACTGCAAAGCTCCATTCAATCGTAGGGGGAAAATGCATACTTTTTATTTGTATCGCACCAACCCCAAAGACTTCCAAGTTCATTGCACAACCACCTGGATCAGCCCAGCGGGGAGCATAAACATCCTTCCCATTCCCCTTGATTTGCCTATGATACAAGCTCTATCACATTTTGCCCGGTACACTCTTGGGTACAATCATGTCTCAGCTTCCTCATCCTCATTCTTTACCTTCCAGAACTCTCATGGCAACAAAGTTACACGAAGACAGTCTCGCCGATATGCTTAAGTAGTGACATAACCTCAAAGTCGGGAGGCCGAGGTTTTGAGCTTGTCAAGGTTCGCAATTCAAGCATCAGAGTCCATCTCCAGTCTATACCAGCATTACCATTACAATCCCCCAAAATATGGAAAAATGCCTCTTGCGCCCAGCTTCACTCTTCCGCCCTACTGCCACCCTTCCGCCCAACTGAACATCCGGCATGTCGATGAACCATCTACCGCGTGTCCAAGCCACCATTGTCCAGAAAGAGATTCTGCTTACCCGTCTCGAAACACGTCTCCCTGAATTCGCTAGCTACTTAGGAATTTCGGTCTCGAAAACGAGGAAAACAAACAGCCAACCCACCTTCTCATTCGCCAATCCACCCGTCCTTATCGTCATCATCACCACGTGTGCCATCTCTCCCCCTGCAGAGGAATCCTTCTAGAAGGCCGCTAGAAGCTTTCCAGAAGGATGAGAGGGCGATGCTGACGCTTCTAGCGTGCTTCTACGCGCCGTCTATGCATCTTGGCCAGTGAAGGGCGGGATGTTCTGCGAGGTGCATATTTGTGGCTTCGCGTAAAATTCTCCGAATGGTTCGTCAAGGCTGGTGGCGTCGTCACGTCCAATTGACCGCAGAGATTCATGGTTGTAATTTCACACTTTCCTACTTAAATACCGCACTTCCATTTCAAGCAGCGACGATGAAGCGTGAGATTGGGGCTAGTGGCATGCAGTATGAAGGGAGTTCGTGGAGGAGCTCGATTTTGATTGGCGAGAAGGCGTTGTTGATTGAGCACATACCAGCTGAGATGCATAGTTGGATAAAGATTTCATAGAGGAGAGAGATCAGGCAGACTTTTTGGGGGTCGGGGCTTGGGGGTTGTTCCAGTGATAGGGCGAGGAGGGCAGGGCTGTTGGAGACTGTGGTGAGGAGAGCTGGTGATTAAAATGAGACTGGTCCCTGGGTTTGGGGGGTCTTGACTTGTGGAATCTTGTCATAGGTATTCGAATCTAGTACTACCTCTACCTCCTCACTCCAAATAAGCAACTTTTTTTGAAGACGAAGAAGAAGAAGAACCCCACGAAATCTCACACCCATTTCTTGCACGCTATGTCTCTCAATGGACGCCAAGGTTCTCTATCCAGGTAATTCGCCATAATTCCCTCACACTATTACACAACTCAAACAAACATTAGCACTAACACTTGCTTTTTCCCGCTCCGCAGTGCTCATCACGATACCATCTCTGCCAAGCACGGCGCTACTTCTGCTAGTGACGAACAGACCGTCAATATCCACACCCACGCCAAAGATCTCGAGGCTTATGAAAGGATTGCGTTGGGGTATGGGAGTAAGAGGGCGGTGGATGCGGTTAGGAGGAAGACGTGTAGTATGAAGAAACGGATTAAGGAGATGGAGAAGGGGTTGCCGTGAGAAGAGAGGTTTGGGGTTGAGATAGGTTTCGGGTTGGGTGGGTGGGATGTTGGATTTTGTGGCTTGGTAGCACAATGCTACTTGGGAGTCGGGACAAAGACGGTTTTGTGATTTGGGGAGTAGAGGGGGGGAGTGTATGATACGATGCTTTCATGGGTCTGCGGTACATCTATGTTTATGATTTATAGGGTTCGTGGGGGAGGAGCACACGCCTTTTTGGGATAGAAAGGGATTTACAAATTACAGTTTCATTCCGCTTACGAAGGACAAGGTGTTTAGGAATTAGAAGGCTTTTGTTACATTTGAAAAGGTGGTGGTATTTCTGGTGTTGGTTGTGGGTTAGAAGCAGGCATAAATCAATTGGGTGTTTACTAGATGCGAATTCTTGTGTCATGAGAGAGTTGGCACTATGCAATCAGTGGTTGCAGATGTTCGTCGGTGGGGAGGTTACACGGCCTGAAAGTCGATCGGCTGTAAGAGTCATTGCTTTGTTTCGTAGGGCTGTGTGGGTGGTATTGGCTGGGTTGACGTCTTTATCACCTTGACAAATTCGAAATGTCGGGGACCGAGGTGTCTTTTGGTTACACGGTTTCCTCTGTGCTACATTAGTCTTTACTCTTGATTGTGCGATTTGGACTTACTGTACTTTTGAGGTTTGGGTTTGTTATACCTACCTATTATACTTATATCAGGTCTAATCGTTTAGGCGGCAAACCCCCATTGATATGAGCTGCGATTATACATTATTGTACTACAGTAATTTGTATGCAATGCTAAGAGCGCACCGCACACCTAGTCAAAGATTATTCAACCATAACTCATTAGATTCGTCTCAAATGTGGAAAAGTACTTTCTTGAATATAGATGATACATTCCCCAAATTTTGAATTGAATATATAAAGGGGTTGGGTGGTTGAGGGTGGTTCGCTTAGGTGGGCGGTGAACAAATCCGTGTGCTCTTACTTAGGGTGTAATGGTATTAGCTTTGTGTCACCTTTTGGGGCGCCCAATCACTCTGGAAAGAGTACGGGAGGGTGAGGTGAGGTATGAGGAAGAGGTGTGGAGTGAAGTGGTTTTGTGAGGCAAGAGATGTGTTAGAAGTTTCAAGTTGGGGATGGACATGATACGCAGGGAACCTGAGCTCTAAATTTATAGGCAAAACAAGATAAGATGCACTGTTTATGAAGATTTGCTCCTTAGATCTAACTTCAGTTACTTTCTCCCTTACGATTAGATCAAGTGGTTTCTGGCAGCGTGTAAATACGACATACACATAACTAGAACATCAGAGAATTACTTCGCTTGACTATCATATATTATATAACAATCCTTCAGTTTCTCATACGGTTGATTGGTCTATTAGTACAGAGATGGAAGCTAACAACCTTTCCGAACTTGGTAGGTTAGGACATACATTATTGACTTTGAAGTGGTTCATTTTCGCTGGGTAAATCCCTGCCCAACCATCTTCCAGTTCATATCTCAGAAAGCAAAAACCGAAAACCCCAGTAGCATCCCATCAAACCCACCCTCACTCCACCAAAACCGGCTGCTCCTCAAACAACTTCCTCCCCAACTCCGTAAAACCCCCATCTCCATCCATCAACTGCGCAGCCGGACTAACGAAATCATCCGCTAAACCTGCCATACAACCAAAAAACGCATACTCGAAAATCCACTCAGTGTCGTCCATCCAATTTGCCATTTCCGCTGTGAATTCTAAAACCTCGCGATACTCACGACTGATAGAGGCGATTTCTGTGACGATGATGGAGAGTTTGGGGTATCGTAGATGCATAGATTTGAGAAAGGTGATTGCGTCATTGCTGTTGGTGCCGTAGTAGTGAAGACCTAGGTTCATGAAGGTGTGGAGCCAGGCTTGTCCTGGTTCTTAAGGGGGGATTAGCGAGGTTTTGGTAGATTTGAGAGGGTCTTTAGAAGGGGCGAGATGTTCATTCGGAATAGAGATGGCTTCAAAGAACTATAAAACGTGCAGTGATATGATCCCTCAGATCTGACACTTACCATCATTAGCACAACTCGGCCCCCCCAACCTTACCCCCGTCTCCTCCCTCAACCGCACCATCTTCCCCCAACACCTCTGCGCCTCTTGCTCTGAAATCCCAGCCCGTTCCGGCTCGTTGAAAAAATGCACAATTCCTCCATCCTTACCACCTCCATCCCTACCACCTTCATCCCTACCAAACTCCTCACTAAATCTCGAGATATTCTCCCATTCTGAACCAGACATATGTTCCACGGCACGTACCATGGGACGAAAAGGCGCGCGGTTCTGCAGTTCGGGTGAGGTCCAGGTATTCCAGTTTGAGATGGATTTCATGGGATTGTTGTTATTGAAGGGGACTTTGGCGAGGATATGCGGGTGGTTGATGGTGTTTGTATAGTCCCAGAGGAGAGTGCGTTTGCGGATTGGGGGTGGGGTGGGCATGATGAGTTTGGTGGTTGGTGAGAGGGGTGTTGATGTTGGGGCTGTGGAGTTTAAGGAGTCCGGTTGAGAATGAAAAGTCAAATCTCAGTGATTATAGGGTTGGCTAACGAACTTGAATTAAATGAAAATTCATGAATTTTGCGTTCATGAATTAACTGAATTCGTTCATTTAAATTCACGAATATAACTGAAAATTTAATGAATTCAAGAGGCTATTCATGAAGTTTTATGAATTTTTAAGTATTAGTAATATATTAATTTATATATATATATATATAATATATATTCGATATTTTTGAAATATTTCGAAATATTTTTGAAATATTTTTGAAATATTTTTGAAATATTTTTAAAAATATTTTTCAAATTATTTCTGAAATTATTCTATTTCTAATATTTTTAATATTTCTAATATATATTATCTTATATCCGATATAACCGGAATTCATGAATTTGTTGGGAATAGGTGGTCATGATCATAATGAGGGGACCAGAAAGAGGTGGAAAGAGTGTAGTATTGAGTGTGGCTAGCTAGAGTAGGCTTATATGCATCCCTGGAGTCACGTGCTAGTCTAGTCCCGATGCAGCCTTAGAGTGAATCGAATTTACTATATTCTAGACTTCATGAATTCTAGATATCTAAATGAATTGAACGCGAACGATGAACTGAATCGCCAATTCATTTAATTCGTTAGCCAACCCTAAGTGATTGTAGTTGTTGGCTATAATCTTTTCGTATGTTAAGGGCTGATTCACCTTTGATAGCAGGACGGCTAAATACAGGTTTCCGTCATAGAGGTTGTTAAGGTGAATCAACCTATCGTACCGTGAATTTTATGCCGATAGGTATTGACACAAAACCGGTTTTGAGAGTATGCAGCCGTAAGCGAGATCTGGACCCACCAATCAGGGGGGGGGAAAGCAAATGTCAAAGAAATCTCAACTTTCAAATCCATCTTACCAATCCATAAAAGTCTCGCATTTCTCATAAACTTAAGCGGTACACGGTTTACTATTTCCTAAATTTTGGCCAGGATCTTGTCTGCGACTTGATGTCGCGATACTTAAAACGGATTTACATATCATCACGTGACAAGAAATTTCACATGTAGCTCTAGGTAGCTGGGCTTCTCGTTGTGTACCTAGGTATTTAGAATCAAATGCGTCTCTTTTCATGTTAGTGACTATGTTGAGGTAACTTTTTGCTTCAGAAATAACCCAAGGTTCACTGGTAGGCTGTTCTAGCGAAGTGGCTTGCAGGAAATGAGGGGTCTCCGAAAGCGCACATTATAAAGCATCAGTATATTCTTGTTTCCCTGTCCTTACCATACGTCGATTTCCTCGAAAATCATTCTGCAGGTGTAAAGTGTCATTGCTCGGCAACTCTACATAAAACCATACAGGATTGACTTGCTCGGAATGGCATCGTTAGAAGAGGCATTCAATTCCGCTTGTAGCACAGGACAGATCCGAGGCGCGGTCTTGGTAGCCGCTGGCCGAGAAGGTAATTACAACACCATATCTTTATAACCATGTCTTTTCGTGTATATTTGGCACAAAATATTCCTCGTAACATACACACACAAGCAGCAATAATTAACACAATCCCACTCCCTAGACACATTTACCTACACAAAAGCCTTCGGAACACGCGCACTCGACGAAACAGCAATCCCCCAAGAAGCAACGGATGTCTTTCGCATCGCTTCCTGCACGAAACTTATGACCACCATTGCTGCATTGCAATGCGTTGAACGGGGGTTAATCACGCTGGATGAAGATGTGGGGAGGATTCTGTCGGAATTGAAAAGTTTGGAGGTACTTACTGGGTTTAATGAGGTGTCCGGGGAGCCGGTTTTGGTGAGGAATAGTAAGAATAGGATGAAGGCAGTCGTTCAGTTCAAATCTGCAGGATGCCCCGCTGTATCTACCCCTTTTAGGCCTCTCTTGCCTCTTTCGGACTCGCTACGGCCACGTGTTAGTCGACCAAGAATATGAAGGGGGGTGTAAGTAATAGGATATAAGTTATCGTTAGAATAACGATATTATATCGTTATGAGGAATGGGAATAGATGAGGGGGTCTCTCTTAGGCCCCCTGATTCCCCCATCGCTCGATTTCTCTGGAATCAACTTTCATAATCAAATCGAGCATAATTTTTCGGTCAATTTTCACGCCTCCCCGCGATATCCTATTTTAATATAAGTGCACGTTCATTCCAATAATCTTCGAAGCACCAGGAAGTGAGCTTCGAACCACAACACCAAGACCTCTCATGATACTTCCCGTCATCGATATCGCTTAATAAGTGGCTGGGAGAGTGCAGATGCATGTCTCACCCCTCGTCTCATATCTTCCGACCCTCGCTCTCCTCCCGCTTCTCAATTCCCATTAATATAGCCCATTCCCACTTCTCCTTCCTCTTCCACTTCCACTTCCACTTCCACTTCCACTTCCACTTCCACTTCCACTTCCACTTCCACTTCCACTTCCACTTCCACTTCCATCCTACAGGTAAAAGTATATCCTCATACTCTCTCTCTCTCTCTCTCTCTCTCTCTACCAGTTCCTGCTCCTACTTTCAGCTCCCCAATATAAGTGTAAATAGTTTCATTTTCCTCTCCCCGTGCAGCTCCTGGCTCCCGTCACCAGGTGTGAATAGCTTCATTTTCATCCCCCCTGTCCCAGCTCCCAGCTCCTACTCCCACCCCTGGCTCCCATTCCCGGGTACGAATAGCTTCATTTTTCTCCCCTTATCCCACTCCCACTCCCACTCCCACTCTCATTTCTGGCTCCCGTCACCGGGTGCGAATAGCTTCAATTTCCTACTCCAACTCCTACTCCCACTCCCGTTCCTGGCTCCCATCACCGGGTACGAATAGCCTCATTTTTCTCTCCCTATCCCACTCCAACTCCCACTCCTATCATAAGGTGCGAATAGCTTCATTTTCTAGCTCCTTATCCCAGTTTGAGCTCCCGTATCGAGTGAAAATGCGTTATACCATACAATTTAATCTGAAACCATATCCAACTCCCCGAAACCATACTTTATCCTAGTTATGGTAGGTTATCTTCCCTTGTGCCTAAGTTTGTTGATAACACTTTGAGATTGATAGACATTGAGACAACTTTTAACGCACAGTTCAGGCTTGGGTAGCGATACTATAAACCCCTTACTGAAGCGATACTGTACCTGGAAAGGCCTATCCACCTTACTACTCGTATATACGGGATAATGCCTCGCACGGGACAATGCCTCACCCCTCGATCCCCCACCAAATTCTACTAAGAAACAATTATTTTAAATATCATCAAACGATTTAATATATGGAGAGAGAATATTCTAATTTATCTTATTCTTAGATTTTTTTTTCGAAATTTCTATTTTTAAGTTTAATTAATTATTAAATAATTCTCTATCAAAATATAGAATAAGAAATATAAAGATATTTTTTAATATATTTAAAGCATTATATCTTAGCTTTATTTTGGTTCTATCTATGTTATTATAGCTTATAAGTAGCAAGAGTTGTATATGTTTTGAGTTTTAATAGGTGAGTTATTGTCCCGTGCGAGGCTTTGTCCCGTGTATACGAGTAAACCGGCCCGGCTCCGTAGAAGATAACTATCTCCACCCACTCGTCTTCTCACCAGGAAGTTCCTGGGACTACGGCTGCAGTCTCGACTGGACGGGTATCCTGATCGTTCGCGCCAGCGGCGCGACTTCCCTCGAAGACTACATGACTCGAAATATCTGGCAACCGCTCGGGATTCAAGACATTACATTTCATCTCAGCAAACGAGCTGATATGCTAGCTCGCCAAGCCATGACTTCACGAAGGGAGACGGAGGTGACGAGGTTTGGGACCGCGGTTGATCCGAAGGCGGAGATTGTTTGGGGTGAGAGGAAAGTCTATACGCGGCCCCTACGGTAGCATAGTCAAATTATTATTGTAGATAATATAATAATAAATTTAATAAGTATATTTTAATTGTAGAAATTATAATAATATATCGTTATATTAGCACGGAAACAATTATTATCATGCATCTCGGGAAGAAGAGTAAGCGTGGAGGGCCGGAGGTAAATATTATTGGGCTCGTTTCTTGTTTCTTATTTCTGGTGTAGGTTATATAATACCTAAATTATTATTGCGAGGTATATAAACGAGAAATATGGTCCGTGCGAGTTCCTAATCGTGTTTATTTGTTTACCTTCCACGTTTCCATTTCCTTCTTCTATTTTATCTTAGAAGTTTTTCCTTTTTTTCTTCCATATCATACCACACACCACACACTACAACACCACCACTAGGAACCAGGAACCAGGAACCAGGAACCAGGAACTACAGGACCACAGGACCATCAGGACCATCAGGACCACTGTATTACAAAGTACGTACTCTCCCTCTCTCTCTCTCTCTCTCTCTCCCTCTCCCTCTCCCTCTCCCTCTCCATGATGGGGTATACTAACAAGGAATTAGGAATAAAACGTGTACAAAACACGAAGCTACGAACTACGAGACTACGAACTACGAGCGACGAGCGGCAAACACACAAACAATAAATACAGGAAATATAAGAGCAGGGGAATATAGGATAGAAGAGAAGGTAGAAGTGGTAGTGGGAATACTTTCATTTTCAGTTAGGCGAGCGAGAGGGTAGAATAGAATGGAATATACAAATAAACGATAGAGGGATTAGAAACGATTTAATCCAATAAATATTATTCCAATTTTATTATACATTTTACAATTTCTATACTAGGACACGAACACCTTAAAATCGCCCCCATTTATTATTAATTTAAATAATAATTTATTATAGAAAGTACAATAAAATATCATTATATTTTATACAATTATTATTGGTCCCATGCTACCGTAGGGGGCTTGGTGAAGAGGCGGAGAGTGGAAGTGGTGGCGCTTATGCTACGGCTGTTGATTACCATAAGATTTTACATAGTGTTATTTGCGACGATGGGAAGCTCTTGACAACGAAATCCATCGATGAAATGTTCACGCCGCAATTAACTGGAGCTCCCGAGGAACGATTTTCTGCGATCATGGCAAATGTGTATATCAATCAGATTTTGGTGGGAATTGAGAAGCCGGTGAAGATGAATTTCGGTCTGGGGGGTTCGATGGTGATGGAAGATGTGGAAGGGGGGAGATTTAGTGGGAGTTTGAATTGGGGTGGGACGCCGAATTGGTTTTGGTGGATGGATCGAAAGACTGGTTTCGCGGGAGTTTATGCTAGTCAACTTCTTCCCTTTGGAGATACTATCAGTCGCCAACTTAATCGCGTGTTTGAAAGGGAGGTGTACAAACGCGTTGAACTGGGGAGATCTGGAAAGTCGTGATCAACAGCTATTGAATATTTGTTCCACTGTTTGTCAGACCACTTCATTCACACCTATGTAACCCCTTAATTAAGATCACTCTCGTGCCTGCTTACATTAATCGAACTTCAAGCTACAGTACCGCATTAATTAGAATATAACCCCACCTCTCTCCCCCTATTTATTGCTCCATTGTGCCAAACTATTAAAGAGAATTAAGGTTAGAATCGGAGAGCCTTCTCCCATTTCCTAGACCTCTCCCATTTTAAGGTTCATTCTCTCTTATAGATCGAACACAACAAAATCAAAAGGGGAAAAGAGTTGGACATGTAAACAAGTTAATACGGTACTTAACCTAAGCCCTCTTTTCTAGCTTACAACCCCATCCTCCTTATCAAAGCCTCAGTGATATCCTTCGCAAAACCCTCATCATTAACATCCCTACTATCACTCACAACCTCAATCCCCGTCCCCTCCAACCCCTCCCTCACCGTATCAAACAACACCCGATCCGCCTCCTTATCCTCGAAAGGCCCACCCGGCTTCGCAATCATGCTTACACCACCCATCGGAATCCACACCGACACCATCTCCTTCCTCTTCGCCCTCTTCAATTTCTCACAAATAAACTCGCCAATTTTGTTGCATTCCTCCACCGAAGACCGCATCAGCGTTATACTTGGGTTATGTTCATATAGATTTCGATCCTTGTACTTTTCTGGAACCGTGTTGAGAGGGCCGAAATTGCTCATGTCTAATGCACCTAGAGAGATGACATTAGGGATCCCGGCTTCAGCGGCGGCTTCCAATCGAGTTGGACCGGCGTTGAAAACTCCCCCGCTGATAAAGTCGCAAATCTCTGTCGTTGTGAGATCGAGGACGGCATCTATCTTCCCGTTACGGATTAATCGTTCCATTGCTTTTCCGCCGTGGCCGGTGGCGTGGAAGACGTATGTTTCGATGTCGTAGGACTCGAGATGTCGGCGAATGGCATCTACCGCAAGGGTGGTAACACCAAACATTGTGATCCCTACTCTTTTCTTCTTCGATTCACCATGTGATGGAGTCTCACTCTCTCCTATACTTTGGGCATAAGCGAGTGCGGCTCCCGCAATGGCAGCACCAGCGTTCCTCAATATGTCCCGCAACACTTGATTTGATCCGGCAATGTCAACGACCGAGTACATCATGGTGATATCCGTCTCACCAACAAGGAACCCCGTATCGCCACTGGCTATGGTACTAACCATCAACTTTGGAAACCCAATTGGCAAACACTCTCGCATGATAGGCGCTACGAGAGATGTCCCGCCTGAGCCTCCAGCCGTTATGATACCGTGGATCGTTCCCTCATCGTAGAGTTTCTGGGTAAGCTTGGAGGCGCATGTGGTCATACATCTTATAACCTCATTACGAGAGAGTTGATCGAGAGACTTTTCCCCTTCTCCATAGGACTGGATGAGGGTTTCTTGGGTGGTGGTTATTGCTGGGTGTGTGGTGCTGGTTCGGCCTACGTCGACGAGGAGGACGTTTATCTCGGGGTGTTTGAGGATTTGATCTCGAAGGTAAAGCAGTTCATGGAGCTTCGTATCGCATGTTCCGATGAGAAGGACTGTCGCCATTTTCGTTGACCGTTTTGCAGTGATTAAATTTCGAGTGAGTGGTTAAACTTCTCCGAGTTGACTCAAGTCGAGCCTACGCTGCGCTTTCATCAATGACGTTACACAGGTACCACTGTTCAAACGACACACTAAACTATGAAAGATTTCGTTTGCCTTCGCTGTTGAATTAAATTGGACCGTCTTGTGGTGAACAAGAAAACAACTGGAACATGTGACGTCATACAAGCAACATCCCACCATCCACGTACCCACGGCATTCTCATTTTTCTCATATACTCGAAATCCTCACAAGAGTAAGAACATTCTGTTTATGTTGCTTCAATTGTTACTCATTTCACGGAACGACACCCTCATACAAAAAGAAGAATGGCACCACAGACAGACCGAAAGCAGATCCTGGAAAATCTCCAGCAGCAAGTCAAAGATGGAAAGGCGATAGTTGGCGCTGGTGCGGGCATCGGTCTTTCCGCCAAATTCATCGAAGCTGGCGGTGGTGATTTGATTATTATCTACAACAGCGGACGATTCCGGATGGGCGGACGAGGGTCGTTGGCGGGGTTGATGCCGTATGGAAATGCGAATGATGTGGTGGTGGACATGGTAAGTTCTCATCCACTAACCATCTCAAGCCTCTTCTTTCGAGGCTTTTTTGAACGAGAATGATGAGCTTACACAGAAACCTGGCAATCTAGGCAAAAGAAGTTATCCCCGTCGTAAATCACACCCCAGTACTAGCTGGCGTCTGCGCAACCGATCCCTTCCGATCCATCCCCCGTTTCCTCCAGGAGCTCAAAGACCTAGGATTCGCCGGCGTACAAAACTTCCCAACGGTAGGCCTAATCGACGGCCAATTCCGAGCCAACCTAGAAGAAACCGGAATGTCGTACGCCACTGAAGTCTCGATGATAAAAACCGCACATGAAATGGGTCTCCTCACCACGCCCTACGTTTTCAACACCGATGAAGCAAAGTTGATGGCTGAAGCTGGTGCTGACGTCCTAGTGGCCCATATGGGTTTGACCACTAGTGGACACATTGGTGCCACGACGGGGAAAAGCCTGGATGACTGCGTGAAGATAATCCAAGAAATCCGGGATGTTGGCGTTGCGATTAATCCGGAGATTTTGGTTTTGTGTCATGGTGGTCCGATTGCTAAGCCTGAAGACGCGACTTATGTGCTGAGTCGGACGAAGGGGATTCAGGGCTTCTTTGGTGCCAGTTCGATGGAGAGACTGCCGGTTGAAGAGGCGATTACGAAGATAACACAGACTTTCAAGGAGCTTAAGCCTGGTGTTTAGATAATAGTCTTGCTGAGTCTGGAGATAATCGAGTCTTTTGTGAAATTTAGATGCAAAGAGACAAGTGAAGCATGAGTAGAAACAGAAGTAGTTTCTTACTCTACACCAAAGTCGAGTGCGCGTGAATATCAATAGAGGGAAATGGAAGTGGCAGACTAGAAGTTCTAGTGAACGTAAGTAGTGCTAGGTGCATCTTCATACAGTTGAAAGCGGAGGTAATTTTCGAAGAGTTTTGGCCTTTTGTCGACCCGAAAACCTGGCAAGTGAGAAAGCGAACAGATTGAAGTTATGAGAATTTTCGAGGCAGATTCGCCCACATGTTCCTTCATTGAAGATATGTTTTGCGACGAGAC
This sequence comes from Hymenotorrendiella dingleyae, assembly GCA_003988905.1. Lineage (NCBI taxonomy): Eukaryota > Fungi > Ascomycota > Leotiomycetes > Helotiales > Helotiaceae > Hymenotorrendiella > Hymenotorrendiella dingleyae. The sequence continues at coordinate 60,136 of QYAP01000246.1, forward strand.
AAATATTTGAGGGAGTCAGATGAGCTGGTTAGATGAACCTGTAATATCATAAATGTTGGGAAAAGAAGTGAAGGAAGACCCGCTGTCGGCGACACCTCGACTCTCGGCTACCAATTTCTCCCCCTATCCATTTCTAGCAAGAAGCGGGCCTCAACTGCAACCCCTCCTCAAAAATATAAACCCGTACCAAAAAAAATCAGAGAAGAAAAAAAGAATTTCTCACTCGAGAATTTTCCACCTCTCATCCTCATATGATAAACCTCTCGTAGTCTCCTCATCTCATCTCATCTGCAAACTCGGAAAGGAATGGGGAATTCAACTTACAGTATTCAACCTTCGATCAGCATGATCAATCTTCACGAGTAACACTCGCAATCTTGGCCGTACACCCGTCAATAAACCCATGACTGTACGCCTGCCAACTCTCGTCAAACGAATTGACCATCAACCACTTCTCAAGAAGCTCTATATCTAGCATGGGAGCGACCCAGCCTCAAGAATACTCCAAAGCATGGGATTGAACCAGCCTAGCATGGGATCGAACCAGCTTCTCTTCAACTCTAGCATGGGATCAAACCAGCTACCATTCTGTGAAATACACGCCTAGTAGCCTACAGAGAAATGTTAGCGAAATCTGGATGCAAAGCGGCGTGCGTTGCATGATGAGATGAGAGCACCACGGAGGTCTTTGATTGGTTGCATGTTTACTTACTTGGGTTTATTAGGTCTTGTCGGGACCTGCTGCACTTGTGGATGGATGGCGAGGCCGTTGTTGTTCCGGAGGAAGGAGCGAGCATGGAGGTGGGAATGCCGCGAGAGAGTATAGAACATTGAGCTCACAGCTCTGATTTCTGAGGTTTTGTCCTCTCTTTCATGCTCAGAATTTCAATTCCAGGTTTTCATGTTCTGTCGAAGTGGTCGGAAAGTTATCTCCCTGCATCGACGAGCATAGCGTACCGGTGTATCTATTTCTCTCTTTTTTTGGTTCGCAGGGTGTGTAGAAGGGAAAAAAGAACTCATTCGCCCAGAAATGCAAGGTCCCTCATTTTTCAGGGCAAAAACGTTTCTTGACTGGTGTTGTCTATTCTCTCCAGCTTACCCTGCCAGACTTGCCGAAATCGAAATCGGGTCAAAAATCGCTCTGCAACACAGCCCAAGAAGATTGGTTCGTGCTTGTACTTCCACATGTTTTCTTTTGAAGAAATATCAAGGTAACAGTGTGCTACCAATCCTTGAAATGGAGCGTAACTTTGTCAGTATCGAGATTCGAGATGCGGAAACATTTCTCCACCAGGCGGAGATTGAAATCCGCAGTACACTGCATTTCTCTGTGGCGACACTTTCGACTCTTGGCGTCGTCTCTTGCGGCTTGAATCGGCCTACCTACAGGTAGTTGACCGGTCTTTTTCTCTGTGGTGAGAAACCGAGAGGTGCTGGGTAGGGATTTGGAAGTTGCACGCGACCGTGACGCGGTTCTGATCTTCTCGCGGCAGGAACGATCACTGGCCCTCGACCTACGTCAACAGTGTGAGTTTGAAATCTTGCACAGGAACTCCAGTTGGCAGACTGCAAATTGGTGTGCTCCAAATGACGCATGTCATTGCAGACATTTAGAAATGAGATTCCAGATGGCCGGTTCGATGAAGACTTCACACGCAAATAATGGGCTGTCGGTTGCCGCCAGGAATTGTCTCGAGTACTGTAAGTACTGGTGATTGTTTTAGGTGCAAATTCTTTTCGCATCGCCGCTCCTTGGTGCCGTGCAGGCGGTCTCGCGTTTGAGTTGGGAATCGTTTGTGTTCGGAGGCATCTCCCAACTCTCTTACCCTGTCACATTCGGATCGCCGAATTTTTGCACCACAACACTTCATTCTTGCAAACTTGAAAAGATTCGAAACGTAGCTATAAAGGTGCATTGGTATACTGGTGCATTGAAGTGGCAGCCTGGCTATTTTAGAAGTGATGCGAGAAATTCATGTTCATAACAATCCCATCGCTCAACTTACCGTATCTCGAACACTTCAGTAAGAAGTTGGATGAAAAGCTTTCCTCCTGCTCCTCTTCAATCTGTTTAAGTGTGCTCAACGGCTCACAAGTTTTATGGTACGTACCGAGTCTCGAAATCCGCGCCTATGAAAACGCGCATCGCCGTCGCTTCCGCGGCAGGTGCAAACCAACACGCTCCTTCCTCCGGAATCAAGACAACCTCATCCTCCGCCCGCGGGACCCACAAAGCCTCTCTCACGTTCTCATCGCCCCTAATAAGAAAGTCTAGAACCAATGAAAAGCCTCTCATGGTCTCTTGTCTTGTGGTACAGTGTCCAAATGCTAACATGCATCTAGTCAGAACAGCTGGTTCGAATCCATGCGAAGACTTGTCTCTTAACCGATGACACAGTAGAGGCCGGTTTGATTCCGGCCATCAGAAAAGTCGGGTTTGATCCCCGCACTTGAAGACAAGAATCATATTTCAGTCCCCAGTGGACAAAACCAGATATTACTTGGTTATGGATGAGGACAAGATCCCTTCCAATCAGAGTTGGCCAACTCTAAATGCTAAGTGCTCAGGCGCCTAGCTTATGATGAATGATGAATGAATACTGTAAGTTTCATTCCCATCTTGTCCCCCTTCGGTGACAAGACAAGAGACCATGAGATTTTTTTTTAAATCTTCTTCAGTAGAGGTTTTTCTTTTTGCTGTTTTCGTCGAAGGAGACCAACGCCCATCCTTATCTGGAGTAATGGGCGCATCACTCTACTTTTAAGAAGTTGGCAAGTCACAGACTCCTGATTGATCCCCCTGGCAGGGGAGTGGGTTGGAAGATACCTTCGCATCAAAAATGCTTCATCCTAGTCAAGTGCGCACTTAAGAACATCTCCTATTCTCCAAATCGCAACTAATTTTCCCAATTGCAGTCACGGTCTCAAGTGAGAAAAAATATGTCGTTTTCACTAGATATCGAATTATACGGCTAACAACCCTCAGCTTGGCTACTTGACCACGAAGTATTCATTTTCCACTTCCATGTTAGATATTAGATGGTATGCAACATCGCAATTGAAGTTCCGGGTTTGCGTAGTCTCCAACGCATCTTGTCGTGAGAAACTAGCAGACTAAACTCACGTTATCCTCCTCAAAATTACGGCCAGAGAAATATGCTACTAGCACTATGATGTTAGAAGTTGTTGCCTCTAGGAGTTCAAAGCGAGGTCATGACGGAATTTTGATTTTGAGAACAGCGCAGCACCATGATAACATTTCTAGCTTCTCTGACAACTCTATCTACTCCTGTATGTAACCTTTTGAGAAGTGATGTAACTGCCGGGGCTGGGCTATTTTTTGCGGTTCTTTTGAGTCCAAGAAATAAGTCAAGCATTGAAGTATTTCAATTTATTACCCGACTCGAGAGCTATGATCGTGACGTAGAAATTCGCGGAAACGTAAGTTCTAAACCCCACGTTGACACTGCCTGTTTTTGACGTGAAATTTTTGGGCTTTGCATGTGGCTGTGTATAGTGATTCTGCTAGTACAGTACACTCTTCCCCCTTTCAATTCCTCAAATATCATGTCGTTGCTTTATTGCGGTTCTCTGTTTGCGGAATTTTTACTATTCTAATTGATCATCATCTGCACCGATCGATTTGGCATCCGCTTCAACCGCCAGAACAAGTTTTATCTATCTTCACACAACACCTCCATAACATTTTACCTACGTATAGACATCATGGACACAGCAGCTCGCGCAGAATCCCGCAGAAAAGCCATGGAACACTGGCTAGCCCGCGAGCACTTCCAGCTTTTGCTTCCACTCGCACAACAAGCACCCGTAGCCGACGCTTTGCAAAAACTACACAAATTGACTATAGAGGTAGTAGCGAAAAACGATAATAACGCGGTAGGTGACCACGCCTATGACTTCTGGATCGCACTCCTCGAACTCGTCGCGTGCACGCCTCCCTCCCAGCAAGGCAAAAACGTAGAGTTTGTGGTAGAGCTTTATGCAACGGAGGTGCGAGATCCGGGGACTGGTGCACCGGTGAAGTTTGAGGGTCAGATTCTGTGGACGGGGGTTCCGACCGCGGGGTATACGATTGCGGATGATATGCAGACTGGTAAGTTTACTGTACTGTACAGTTAAATTCCGGGAATAAATTTGCGGAGAAAGATTGATATGTCTATCATAGATCCATGGGATCCCAATTTAACGGCAGACGAAAAGATCCGCTGGGAAAATAAAAACGCGTTCTTCGCGCAGCTCACAGTGGCAACTGCCAAACGCATTCAGACTGGAAAAGAAAACTATTTCAACTGTCTCCCCTGGACACAAGTGCGTTTCTACGACGCTTTTGAACGGAAAACAAGCGAGGGGGTGTCGGAAACGGCGGTTAGGACCGCGTGTTGGTGGTTTTTTTATGCGGCTGAGGCGATATGGCGGGAGTTGGTTGATGTTGAGGAAAAGAGGAAAAATGCAAGGGTTTATGATGGAAGGGTTGCGTACAGGTACATAGCCGAACACGTGAGGATGGGAGCTCCACACCAATTTCCGGCGCACAAAAGCCAGCGAAAATTTGAAGCGATATACTCGACACGCATCTTTCCCAGCGTACTCAATCGATTATTTTTTCGAAAAACACACTAAATTTCGCTACATCAGCATCACGAATATTATCACTAGTATCAAATCAATATTAACAATAACAATAATATATCAAATATACCCGCTATAAAATAAATTATCTATAATATTATTATTGAAAAACAACATCAAATGCGCGAAACACATTTTTGAAAATCAAACAAGCCAAAGCAAATAAAACCATCCGATCTGAAGCCGATATACGAATAGACAAGATTCTCTATCGATTGAGACGCGTGCAGCGTCCTTTCGACTTGAAATGGCGTCGTCGTGGCCGAAAGTTCGTGATAATACCAAAAAGTGTTCCTGGAACACGCGCAGCAAGCCAAACATCACACACTGCCAGCGGATCGAGTCTACTACTACAAGGAACAGGAGTACGTATGTATGCCCAAGGCTAACAGGATATCACAGAGAGTAAGGGAGAGCTCGAACTACAACTGTACACAGATTAGTCGACGCGTCGGGTCAAAGCATCGATAATATCAACAACACTACGCGCACGAGCGCGCGAGCGCGCCCGAAGCCAGAACCACACGAATACCAGAGCTCAGGACTTAAGACCATACGAAAGTCAAATCTCTTTGAAGAAGCGACGTCGTCATAGTCAAAAGTCCGAGCCTACGAACCGCGTCGACGCGCCGGAATCGAGGTAGTAGTAGACTCGACCCCGAATACTAGCGGCGATCGTGGAAGTGGGATCGCAGAGTATTGCAGAAGACACAAATATGGACACAAGGGAACCTGGTGCCTGGTCAATATCACTTGCAGATGAAGGGAAAGAATGATGGATAGGAGGAAGGAGCGGAGAATTAAAAGCCCTCACAGAAGGAGGCCAATTCGACTTCAAACCTTCTTCGAAATTTACGAATTGCTACTAGCAGCATCGCGAATGCCTCCAGTTGTGTGCCACAACTTGGTAGGACCAAATACAACCAGATTCGCTACGAATTCTGTCCTCCGCCATTTCCAAACTCAACAACTTTTACAAACATTCCAGCATCTTTCTGCAACCTACAACTTCAACTTATATTCGCACTTCCAACTTCCAGCCCCATATATCGACACCACCTGCCTGCCTAGCACACAACCTTAATACAACTACACATCCTCACTTCGACTACACACTCTTATTTCGACCACACTTCCTCACTCCGACTGCACTTCTCTCTTCGACCATACATCCTCAACTCGACTACACCCCTGCTTAAGCACGAAACCTTATTTCGACCTCTCTCCGACTACACATCCTCTCTTCGACTACAGATTCTCTCTTCGATCACACACATCCTCTCTTCGACCATACATCCTCAACTCGACTACCCCTGCTTAAGCACGAAACCTTATTTCGACCTCTCTTCGACTACACATCCTCAACTCGACTTCACCCCTGTTTAAGCACGAAACCTTATTTCGACTACACACACTCACTTCGACCATACACACAGGGTTGGAAAGCTAGGGCTGGCAGGAAGGCTGCACTCTTTCTGGTTTTCCTCCACGAAGGGGTTTTACAGTTTTAAGGAGGCAGCCAGGGAAAGCAGGGAAAGGAGGAGCAGGGAAAGGAGAAGCAAGTGATAAAGGCCAGGGGCACCTCTTACCATTTATGGCTAGAGAATCCATCAGGGGACACAGTGGTGCGCCAAACAAACAAGATGTAGTCCCTTCTCCACGGGCATGTCCAAACTTATTATGTCCAAATAGCCTGCCTGTTTGTTGAAAGAGGAAGCCACCGGATTGGATCAAATGGGGCTCTCGAGTAGCTTTCAGTATAAAGTAGGAACCCTCATCAGCCTCTTTAGGCTGGGATAGGTGTATGATGTAAACAAATAAACAAACAAACATAATATTATTATTACTAATATAAATAATACCTTTAATCCTCTAATAAGAGATAATTAAATTAAGAAAAAAAAAGGATTATTAAAAGCTAAATAAAACGCGATATATAAATATAAATCATTTAAAATTAAAGTTAAGAAAATAATTTAAAAAATTAGAATAATAATCCCGGAAGAAAAAATTAAAAAAGAAAAAGAAAAGAAAAAGAAAAAAGAAAAGAATTCGAATTCTAATATTATAATTTCTAAGAATATCGAAATTATTAACTTTAATTAATTCTTTATAAATGTCACAGGCTAGGAGGGTGAGTAGCTTTACCACTAGACCAACAGTGAACTGCCCAAAAAGGGACTATTATTGGATGGAAGTCCAATATGCT
>QYAP01000247.1:0-87312 GCA_003988905.1 Hymenotorrendiella dingleyae
TCCTTTTCTGGTTTCCTTTTCTGGTTACCTACCTTTTATTTCCAGAAAAGGTATGGTAACCTACCTTTTTTGGCTAATGGTATTACCATGGTAACCTTTTGCCGAACTTTGATTATCGATATATTATATATTAAATTATATTATATATTATATATATCATCGATATATTTTATATCTTTTTTAATAAATAAATCGTATAAATAAATTATTAAATAAATATTCTATTAAAGATTAATTTATTCGTGGGCTTATTTGTATAAGTGCCTACCTAGTTTGTACGAATGAATGTGGAATAAATTATCGAATAAATTTCTGCTGAAGTTCCCTAATATCCCAGATAGATTTATGTGTCAAGGTCAAGCTTTCAGGGGTTGTCTTGCTTGCCCACGCCTGCCACGTTGCTTGGCGGTGCCATGTTTTACTGGTACTTCGTTAGACATCCCATTTGGTCAAACAATGCGCAGATGAGAACAGTTAGGAAATGTCTGCCACAAAATTGTCCATAAACTCTAGTCAAATGCAATTATCACGAAGACGTTTTCTTGTTTGTACAGCAGTCCACAGAAACCATCAAATTTCCACAAACTTCCCCAATTTGTATATCTCTTACTTCGTACTAAGATGCCGAGAATTTAAAGTTATTATCGGTGCACACATCCTAGTAAGCCACACCCCAACTAAATAATTCCAAGTTATCAACTCTAATGCGCCACACGCAGGATTGATCTTATGATTACAAAAACTTTCAGTATATGAATAATCAATTAGATAAATCGTTGCATCCAAAAATCAAGAGTTTCCGACCGGTAGAAGTGGAGGAATCAATTAATCGCATCGCGATGAGATTTTCGGACTTAGAGTGGTCGGTTCGATTCCGTGGTACGGAAGCTAGTAGAAGTACCTTAACAATCCACTTACACCTATTTTTGGTGCAGAATTGTTGCCGCGATACCTTTTCAGGATGCTCGGCACGCATTGACAGTAACTTTAAATTCTCGGCATCTTAGTACGAAGTAAGAGTATAAATCCCGGCTTCCTTTACTACGTAACTGCAACGACGGTTCCAACTTCCAGACCAGTACCACCAGGTACCAAAGCCCGAGCCATAACACACGATACCTGAGCCAAATTCTCAAAATGGAAAGGCCCAATGCTGCAACCGCACCCCAACCACAGCCAGAGCAGCGCTACAAGCTTACCTATACCGTTCCTTTGGAGTATCGGGAAGAAACAAAAACTGCCATATTTCGAGCTGGAGGTGGGGTTAGGGCAGGCCATTCAACCTTGAAATACGAAGTATGTTTTGAAACCCTCGGTGACTTGCAATGGCGTCTGCCTTCTTCTGACGGCACCACAGAGCCGCAGTTGACGCAAATTGAGGAGGTCCGAGTTGAGGTGGTTTGTATTGGGTGGGGGGTGACAAAAGAAATCGTTGCGGCATTGAAAGCGTGAGTTATTAATACCTGTTTTCTTTGTCCTATTTTTAGAATCAAGCGCCGCTGATAGGTAATAGAGTACATCCCTATGATGTTCTGTATGAGGTGTGCAGGCTTGAGGATATCTGACACGTTGGAATTATTGGGAATGGGGCCTTACTATTTCAAGCAAATCAAAATAGACACCATAGAGAGACAATATGAAAAACAGGCCATGATGATTTTGATGACTACCGACCAAAAACTCCAAAACGATGATGCTTAACTGAAAAACCAACAAAATCTATGTGGTTCAAATTTACTTGATGCGATCCAATCTTGCTCTGTTCATAGCAATTTGGTCGTCGACGTTGTTTGTCTATCATACATGTCAGTGATGTTGCCTTAACGAAAAGCGGAACACTTACCTTGTCCATAACTCTGTCCAAGAGCTTGTTCTGTGACTCCACTTCCTCGCCTGTGGCTCTTGCCAGCAAGTTCAAACGACCTGCAGCACCACTCAAAGCATCGAGATTGGAATCAATCTCATTCTCCATTTCATCATCTTCGGAATCCGCCTCGAATTGGTATCGAGATCGTTCTGCAAGACTAGCCTTAGCATTCTTTGGTCGATATCCAGGGTCTCCAGGTTGGAGCTCCTTGAAAGTCCTCTCCATTCGTTGTTGCGAACCAAATGCAGCTGCACGGGTTGCATCACGCTGCTCCCGCTCAGTGCGATGCTTCTCAACAATTTCTGCATCACGAGCCTCTTTTCTCGAAGCTTTGGTAAAGGGATTCGAAACATGAACAGCAAACATGCTTCCGTTCAGAGTCTTCAGCTCCTTAGCTTTTGCTTCCGCGGCTCGGTTGTGGTTGGCAGCGATATCCAAATTCTTCTCTGTGTTGTGAATGCGCTCGCCCTGTGCGCCAAGTCTGGCCAAAGTTGCTCGTCCAGTCTCCTCAGCCATGGCCGCAATACGAAGTGCATTTCGTGTAGATGAAACATCTTCTTGCTTCATGAAGCGAATCTGTTGTTTTGTTGCAGCTACATCTTCCTCTTCCTCTTCCTCAGCCGTAAGCTGTCTTTCCTCGCCGTATCCACCTGGCGCTTGGTTGGAACCGTAGCCTCCTCCACCAGGCTGGCCATTTGCCGGTGGCATAGGACCTCGCTGGGCGTATCTATCCTTTGCGCCTCCAAACAATGCATCCCGATTGTCCTCTGTTGTGGTGGTCTCGTTGCTATTTCTGCGTCCCATTCCACCGTAGCCACCTGAACCATACCTAGAACCTGATTCGGAAGGAGCGCCACCGTAGCTAGATGCCGGAGTATCGTATCTGTTGGAACCATAACCACCTCCGCTGCCGTATGTATCAGCGGTATAGCCACTGCTGCCATTCGAGGGTGCACGATTGGGCGCGGGACCTCCTCTGCCTGGGCCACCAGGAAGACCACCACGTCCTGCACCTGGTCCTCCTGGCAGGCCACTGCGAGCTTGTTGATATGGCGAGGCCGCTGGAGCAGCTGGAGGCATGTTGGCATATTTGTTGGTATCTTGGGCATAAGGATCAGCCGCAGGAGGCGGTTGGGCGTATGGGTTGGAGACTGCAGGAGCAGCGTCCTTCTTCTTTCCTAAGCCGAATTTCTTCATGATGGCTGTTGTTTGTAGTTTGTAGTGTGTGTTTTGTGGTCGGTTGTTGAATTGGATATGGAGGTAGAAGTTCGAAGGGCGATGTTAACAGAAGAAAGAGGTGTGAATGGCGGGGGCAGTGTTCTTTAAGGGGAGAGGCTGAGTACGAGTCGTGGCGTGTAGTACTTGGAGGCAGCAATTGTTTCAACAGCCCGGCTAGGAAAGCCTGAGGAACACCACATCGGTGGGGATCAGGGGATGCTCCACTCGGCTAGCGGCTTTTTAAAGCGGGACCGGGATCAGCAATCGGCTCGGATCCACAATTCGATTGAGCAACGTGAGAGGTGAGTTGGATACGATAGTGAGGCGGCGGTCAATCACCATATTCTGTGGTGAGAGTCATCTCTGAAGTTGCCGGATGACTGCTCCCCGCCTGCAATCCGCAACATCTTCCAAAGCATACCTTCAAACCCCATTGCCTCAACAATTGATCGCGTCCATCAACCTCCACGATCCGACTATCAATCCGACTATCAACATGACTTCCTGCTGAGGAACTCCGTCTCTCGCACCTTCCAGAACGACCTTCTTCCAACCACACCAAATCGCCATTCAAAATGATTCAACCATTGTCAATACTCTTCCGCATACATCACGCCCACACCAATACCCGGTCTTTATCAGATGCAATATTACCTATACGGCGGCGGTAATTGGGGGAATCATACATGAGCTTTTGCGGGTTAGAGCCCGGAATACATATACACAAACTTCCTCAAGACGGTGTTTGAGGATACAGAAATAGTGGCACAAGGAGGAACATATTTTACCAATGGCGTCCATATTTACATACGAGCCGGAACCACCAAGAGTGGCTTCGCCCTGGATAACACCGGCAGACTCGCCAAAGCCTTCGACTCCCCATTTGTCTCCCAAATCGGGACATTTGTCTGATTATGGTGTTACACGTCTGGAGGCGGAACCCCAGGAAGGTCCGACCGAGTACAAGTTGCACTTGTTATTGAGGCCGAGAAGGAGCTATAGTTCTTCCAGTACCATATCGTTACGGTCAAGTTCTCATCAGCGGCAACCGTCGGGGAACACTTCGAACAGAGCGAGCCCGGCGCCGGTCCTAGCACCATCAAACCAGTCTCGACAATCTCGCCTGGAACAGTTGACAACGCAATTGTTATGGCGTCTGCAACAATCATCTCCATATCATGCATCCACTAGCAGCGATTTGGTCCTACCAAAGCTGCCAGAGTCTGCATCTAGCTTGGAGACACCCTCAAGGCCCGGGAAATTGCTTGCAGGATTAGAGGAAAGCAGAGGAGCTCTCTACGAAATCGGCGTGTCGGATGATGGCACTTTTGTTGGCTTAACCAAGGACGAAATGGACGAGAGTCTAACAAATCTCCGAGCTATGGCTGCTAGTCTGGGCTGCAACGTAGAAGTTGTCCGCCAGGTTGTGGTAGGAGACTGCGAATGGCAGGAGTCTCTACTTCCAACAGAACCGTCTACATTCAGAACAGGCAACAGAACGAAAGAATTACGCCACCAAGCCCAACTTTGGGTTGCAGAGGCCCTGGTGACTCCGGATTTGAGTTCTAGGCAAAGCAAGCTACGAACCGAATTACCCCTTATTAGTAACATTGAGCCTTCGTTTGCTGAACCCAAAAATGAATTTGAATACTCTCATACAAAACGCCTCGAGACAACTGAGCAGCTGCGCATTACCCTCACCGGACCTACTACATCTGGCAAATCTAGTTTATTAGGAACTCTGACAACGGCGACACTTGATAATGGCCGAGGTAAAAGTAGGTTGAGCCTTCTCAAGCATAGACACGAGATAGCATCAGGAATGACCAGCTCTGTCGCTCAGGAATTGATGGGTTACAAGGAAAACGAAGTTATCAATTTCGCTTCAGGAAATGTTAGTTCCTGGACAGACATTCATGCAGAGGCTGAGCACGGCCGGCTTGTCTTCGTTTCCGATTCAGCAGGACATCCACGATATCGACGCACGACTGTTCGTGGTCTTGTGGGATGGGCTCCTCACTGGACCGTGCTTTGCATTGCCGCGGATGATGGGGAGGATACTCCAACTAGTGCTGGCGGAACCTCATCTGCCCAGGATATTCTTGGAAATGCTGGCGCGGGCATTGATCTTACCAAAGCTCACCTTGAGCTGTGTTTGAAACTGGATAAACCGTTGGCTATAGTAGTTACGAAGCTCGATCTTGCTTCTAGTAGCCTACGACAAACCTTGGCAAAGGTACTGACCGCGGTAAAAGCTGTAGGACGGACTCCCATGATCATTAAACCGGACAATTCTAAGGCTGTTCTGGAGTCGGACTTGACGACAATTCCAAAGAAAGACAGGGACGCGGTTCAGACCATAGTTGACCAAATGTCGATTTCTGATGGCCTAACCTCGATTGTCCCTATTGTCATGACCAGTTCAGCAAAAGGCTCTGGGATTTCCTCAATGCACGCTTTGTTACAAGCACTCCCAATCCCACCAACGCCCACAGCACACGACTTTGCAGGACCCGTCCTCAACCCAGAGCAGCCTTCATGTCTGTTCCATATCGAGGATGTTTTTGGGCTGCCTGCTGCATACGAACCACTATCTTTGAAGGCCTTTCCTGAAAGCGATACTGGTATTGTGATCGCAGGCCATATGAGATTTGGTCGCTTGGCAGTTGGCGATAAAGTAGTGATCGGTCCCTTCCCAGCAGAACCAGAAGAAGACGAATCACCTTCAGGGAACTCAGGGGCTCGATTATCCCCGAACAGCTTCGGAACATCACTTAATCCATCGACAACCGAACTAGTTCGTATTGCCTCTCGCAACTTAGTTTCTGCATCTGTGACCAAGGGAGAGTGGAACAATGCTCGTATAGTGAGTGTGCGCAACCTTCGTCTGCCTGTGCATACACTTGAGGCCGGCCAAGTAGGCACTCTTGGAATCGTATTTGATCCTCCAAAAGAAGAGCCTTCCGATAGCTTATTTGAACGACCAAAGCCAAAAGCTCCTCGAGTGCGTAAAGGTATGGTCATGGCTATTCCTAGCCGACACATGATAAAAACAGGACATACGTTGCAAGCAGTGAGCGGCTTCACCGCCTCCTTCGAGGATGGCGACGTCAATTCTGTCAGCATTGGAAGTTTAGTCGTTGTATATATCGCTAGTATTCGTGCCACCGCAAGAGTGGTACGCGTTTTCCCCCACGAAGATGCTCGTAGCTTTGCTCGTTCGGCTGATGAGATGGATGATGTCTTTGGGCTGGATGAAGCGGAAGATGAGCCTGAACCTCTGATATTTGGCTCGGATGGTATCACGGATTTGACGTTTGAGCTCATCACTACAAGGGAGTGGATAGAACTTGGATCGCAGATCTTGGTTATGCCTGGAGGTGGGCATGGTTTATATTATGGGAGTGAGAGGGGGGAGAAGGGTGTTGCTGGATTGGAAGGGTTTGCTGGTTGTGTTACTGAGGTTGTAGATTAGTGCCGTTTTTGGATTTGCCCTGCGTGATAGACATATTGAATTTTGCTGGTTTGCGTAGACTAGTTTTGTTTGGTTGTTTGGGCCTTGCTTGTGTGTTAGGTAAGGAGGTACTACGTAGGATGTATCTCTTATAGTCGGAACTTCGTTCAGGAAGAAGTATCTTCAATTGCCCATTCGTCGGTCTCGCAGACCATATTTTCTCCTTTCCTCTCCTCCTCTGATAACTTCTCGCGTTCATCAACGAGTCTTATTCCTACAAGGACCTAAGTAATAAAAAACGGCATACATCATTCCGTCTAATTTCACTTCCATCGAAAAACACATTCCCTTTCCCCACATAAATTCCCTCCTATTCTATCCTCTCCTCCCATTTCTCAATTCCCAAGTACAAATTATGGGGGGTTTTTACTCTCCTGGAATTCCAACAGGGTAACCCAGTTGTGAGAAAGCTGTCGCGAATAGCAGGAAGTGGGGTTTCTCAGAGACGCCAAGTAGAAATTTTGGGGGGAATTTCAACAGGGTAGCCTAGTTGTGAGGGAATTCTTGACAGGGTAGGCTGTTGAGAATAGCACTTCGAGGGAAGAGGATTTTCTTAAGTTTAAATAATCGGAGGATACCTTCGGGTAGGCTAATTGTGAAAGGTATCCATGACAGGGTAAGTTAAGAATAATAGCATTATATTCTTTCTTTCCCGAATGAAATTTTTGATTTTTGATTTTCGGCAAATGCTATTCTTGATAGCTTACCCGGTTATGGATTTATGTCTACCGGGTAACCTAGTTGTGAGGAATATTTCTTGACAGGGTAGGCTGGTGGGAATAGGACTTCGTTAGATTTACGGGGCGGGAGGGGCGTACTTATGGAGTGGATCTTGGGGTGTAGATGGGGAGATTGTCGCAATGATTGGGAAAAGCGCTTATTTCTCTCTCAGAAAATCAGGTTTCATATTCTACATATAGAACTAAATACTAGCAGGTATCCTTCATAAAATCAACTCCTTAAATCAAACGACCTCCCAATCAAACCGCCTCCCCCTCCTAACCCTACAACTTCGACTGTCTTGAACCCTTCCCCTTCGCGTACCCACCTCCTTCTAGGAGATAATCGGGATACTGTCTTTCGCCATCGAAACTACCAGAGATTCTCCAGCCGCCGCCGTCGATGACGAGGACTTCGCCGTTGCAGAAACTGCCTGTGTCGCTGAATAGATAGACTGTTCCGTCGGCTATTTCTTTGACGGTGCCGAAGCGTCCCAGAGGGTTCTTTCGCTCGACGCCTGAGATGTCGGAGCCGCTGAGGCGGGTCATGCCTTCTGTTCCTGCGACTTTGGGGGAGTTAGTATGGAAAGGTTCTATGGGGGATGATTTGAAGAGGGGGTGTTGAGAGTTTGTGGATCTTGATGAGGTTGTTTGAAAAGGGATTTGGGGTGATAGTAGCTAGTATCCCAACCAACACTTTCAAGCTTCGAATGAATCCAAATAAAATAGATATCAAGAGTTAAAATAAATCGGGGTGTCTGATCGCTAGATTGTATGCTCAAATCTCGAGTGCTCAAATCTCGAGTGCTCAGAACTCTGCGTTTCAAGAATATCCGCCTATTCGCAAGCCTGAAATCCGAACCAGAGAACATCTCGCACTCTGCACAGCTCTCAACTCATACTTGACTGAAAGAAACCAACTTACTAGGACCAGGTGTAATAACATTACTCGTAACCCCAAGGGGTCCAAATTCCAACGCAGCACTAGCACTTATGGCATCAACCGCAGCTTTCGCTGCCGCCGCATGTGTCTGTAATGGCATGCCAGTATAATGAAACGTTGCTGATATAAAGATAATTCTCCCACCCGTCGAGACATTAGTCCCCGTATTTGGATTCCTCTTCGCAGAGGCCAGGAGATGGGGAAGCGTAGCTTTAAGGCAGTTATACGAGCCGAGGGTATCGATATCCATCACAGTTTTGAACGCGTTTGCCGAGAGACCTTGAATGGGCGAGAGAAAGTTCCCAGCAGCACCTGCACTGTGATTTCAAGGTTTTATATCAGCATAAATTCGAGCTGGTAGATTTGAGAAAGAGTATCCGTACATAACATAATCTATGCCTCCTAGCTCCTTGACACACCTCTCCGCTGCTTGTTCCAAACTCTCTATTATCCTCACATCAGCACCTCCGATACCAATGACCTTTGCTCCTTTCCGGGCTGTGGCTATAGACTTCGCCATGTTCTCTGTTTTCTCGACGTTTCGACCGATAATACAGGCGTTGGCGCCAAGATGGACGAGAGCTCGAACTTGGGCTGAACATATCGTACCAGCTCCACCGGTGCAGAAGACTACTTTGCCGTCTTGTAAAATGGTTAGCTTTATATTCTATGCGGAAAGGTGGTACAGAGGTCATACCGAAAATGTTATCTCGCCAGACGGAGGAAAGGTAATCTGATCTTGGGAGAGCCACGGGATTGAGGGGGTCCCGCTCAAGAGGCTCCTGGTATGCGCCGGGAGACGAGCTTCTTAAATTCCTAGCCATTTGAACGAAGACTTTAGAAGAAGCGTTTAAAGTAGAGTTGTAGAACGGTTGACAGAGGTCCTGCTTTTAGTTCACCTGAGAGCTGGAGAAGAGCGAAAGGGGGGTTGTTTGTAAACGTAAGTCAGTTTAAATGCCGGTCCGAGATGAACTCTATGATATCCATACAAATCAACACCACCCACTTCACACAAGCCTCGGCTCAATTATATACACGTGACCCTCCGTTCCTGGGTGCAGGTGGTGAAGTGGATCCGGGCCTCCGGCGGGAAAGGACAGGCATTCGAGGCAAGCGTCACAGCTCCTTCCAACCACTCAAAGTGCATGCATTTGAGCTTGGTTGAGTGGCAATGCGACCGACAAGTTCACCACCCTCCACGTTGAGCCCCTGCAACAAATAGCAACAACACCACCATCAATCGCACACCAGGCATACATCTCCAAGGTGCCAAAGAAATCATGGCATCCAAGGGCGTCTCTACCCTAAAGTTCATTGGGGTAACCAGCCTGGGACTTTACACGGTACGCTCCTCAAACTCCCCGCACTCCACCAACCCCTCCCTTGCGACAATCAAATGGGTTGAACACAACATCAATGACCTCAATCTTTGCCGGAAGGAGTCTGAATGACACGCTAATGATATAATATGAATAGGGGCTTTCATACACACTCAGCACTTTGACACTTCCGACCCTCCTCACCCTTCCCTCGGCCACTAGCGCCTCAAAGGCATTCTCCAACCTAACAACTCTCTCCCTTTCCCACCTCCGCACCATCGCAGGCATCTCAAGCAGCTCCTTCCTCCTCGCCTACCTCTTCTCGCCCCGAAGTCAAAAACACCCCTACCTCCTCTGGACCTTTCTCTTCACCGCGGCCTCGCAATTCAGCGATTTCCTGCTACACCCCGAGCAGCTCCGAGCCTTGGGCCTAGCCGGTCCAAGTGCCCCAAAGAAGAAGGGTGCTGCAAGCAAGAATAAGAGAAAGGGAAGACAGATGGATGCCTCGTATGAGGTCGTAGGCACCAGCGATCGTGAGAGCGAGGTCAGCAGTGAGGAGATGGACGAGGAAGATGTTAATGGCGAGGAGGTCCGTGTGCAAATGGAGGGATTCATGATGAGCCAGCTCGTCAGAACGGCAATTGCAAGCGCTGCTTTTGCTATGAGTGTTGTTGGAGTTTGGGGTGATGGAGCCACCGAGGTCGTCATCATTGAGATGTGAATGGATGTGAACTAGCTAGCGTGGATGGGGACTAGTCAGGGTGAACCAGTCAGAACAAATGAGCGAGCGACAGGCAAGCTATTGGACTCAGGAAACGAATGTTATGAAGGAATATGTCAAGATAGGATAGGCAGATTCTCGACTCTTCGCATCTTCACTCAATCTAGTGTGGGAATTTGAGCCGGGAGCCAATGCAATAATTTCATAATATTAACTGTGTTGTTCTCTAATTGTTCGGGGAGTTAATCTTTCAGCTCATCATCTAGAGACATTTCTTTTAAGCCTCTCACAACCCATGTCATGTCTCCGGCGTTCAACTTTCAACTACTGCTGTGAAGCAGTTCGTCCAGATTGTTTCATACTTTCATTGCCTTTCAGCTATCATTAGCCTTAGCATTGCAAACCCGTAAACTCTCATTCAGGTTTTCATAAATTCGATACAATTCAACTCAACACTGCTGCTATCCTCTCAACCCCTATATCGCCAACTCCAGTCTCCGGCTTTTGATCCCCTACTTGGTTTTCCCGCCATTAACCTCCCTAACGACAGACAGCCCAGAGTCTAAAGCAGTCTGTGTACCCCCTCAAAAAGCCATGGATTCTAATTCTCGATAAGAGCCGGCACTACATGTACATACAATTAATTGTAACTCCCCCCTCACAGGAATTCTCAAAAAATCAAATGAGAAGCGTAATGAAGCTTTTATTACTAGAGATGGACATTTAGTGAACGTTCTATCTAAACAACACAACACAACACAAGAAATTAATATTAATCATCGAATCGAAGTTCTCTTCCCGTCAACTCCTCCATGCCTCCCTCTTCGCATTTATCTTTCGGTTGTTGCTCCCCCAATTTCCTTACCTCTATCCAATTTATTCCAATTCTCCCATCATATGGTATCCAACCAAAACGATATTCGTTTCCCCAGCACATACAACCCCAAAAACCCCCTCTCGTATCATCTCATCACACCCTATCCCCATTAACAGCAACCTGCTCCCCCAGCTGTCTCATCTCATACTCAGGCGACGTCTTACCATTAACTGCCTCCGCCTCCCCAACCTCCCTCATCGTCTCGTTTGTCTGTCTTGGTGTATCTCTCGTTCTCAGCCCGCAAATCCCCAGGATATCGTAGCGTGCGAAGAGAGCTCTGTTGCGTTTCCCATAGACGTCTATATCCCATCGTTAGGAGAAAATTGGGGGAATGGGGGAAATGGGGAAGAGAGAAGGGAAATGGAGAAAGGGGCAACGGGGGGCATGTGGATATGAGAAAGTTTGGAGCTTACACATCGGAATACTGGTCAAACAGATGAAAACCTGAATACTCGAGACCCACATGAACGTATTATAGGTACCAGCCTTGACCAGCCAATCGTACGCGCTCCAGGTGAGACCAAAGGAGAAGAAGTTCTATTTATGTGGCATTTAAATTAGCGAAAAGATCTGCTGGCACTGGCAGGAGCAAGGTTCGATGTATATAAAAAGGGAAAAGGGAGGGAAAACATACCTTGAACATAATCGTAGTAGTAAACGCCTCAACCGCAATATCACCTATACCAAAAGTCAGCCATCCATCCACTACCCACCCAAAAGTCTCTCCTTCCTTCCCACAGGAATTTACATACGATGAGCATCCACGATATAAAGCGAAGCCTAAGCAAACAAGTTAGTCAGATCCTACCACTCCCTCATCCACATCTATTCTCGACGCGTAGGACTTACAGCCACAGCACCAATAACCATTCCCCCAACCTGCAACCCAAATGCAAAGACGGGAAGAACCCAAGAGTAATCGATGAGAGCCGACCCCGTGACGCCAAAGAGATAGAGTCCTGTGCATCCGAAAATGAGGAGGGGGATCGCGAGGACGATACGGAATTCGGGTTCGAAGATACCGCCTAGAAGGTCGAGATTCAGTATATTTTCTTTGTGGGTGAGAGTTTTGGTTTTGTGGATAGAGCCCTGGGTTTTCGAAAACGGGCTAGCAGCTCCTACTAGCACTAGCACCCTCGACAGAAACGATTTCGAACTCTTCTCGTCAGGAGGAAAATGAATACTCACCATTTTTCCTCGTCATATACTTAGAGCTCCAATCAGCCACACCACCAGCCAACAAAAACCCTAACAGCGCCCCAATAAACGCTCCCGTATACGCATACCCCGTCTGCTGCTCATCCCAGAACAGCGGCGGCCCCAAAAATATCGCAGCGAGGATAATCCCAATGAAGATAGTCCATCCAATCATGGCCCCTTGAATCAGACAAGCCCAAAAGATAGCCGGGTGCACAAAAAGGGGAAATGGACGAAGGAGTAACTTCCAGAAACTTTCGGGATGAATACGACCATTGAAGATACGGAGGTCTTGAGCTCGGCTTCGCTTGGGTATGTTAGCGCCATTAGAGATGGCTGGAGTTGAGTTTAGAATAGCGGATTCGTCTGCGTCTTTTCCGTGCTGGATATTGCTGTTGCTTTCCTCGTGTTTAATATCGGTCTCGAGATGTGCGGCTCTGTGGTATGCTATTTCTGGAACGAAGAAATAAACGAATGGGAGGCAGACAGCTGTGAAGATAGCTACAAAATAGAACGACCATGGCCATCCCAAACTTGGCGTATGCGTGATTTTACCAACGAGAATCGGTGTCACGAATGCTCCTCCAAACACAGCCAAGTTTGTCAATGCCATACGCTTACCACGCTCCTATCAAATTGGTCAGCCAAAAGAGGTTGTTAGTCAAAGGTTCAAACCCCCAGCTTACATGAACGAAATATAAATCTCCAACTGCGGCATTAACCAATGTTTCAAACGGGGCAATCGAAACGCCTTGAAAAAATCTAGCTGCCACCATGCTCTCATAATTATGCTTAACAGCGCCCGCCCAAATACTGGTGATGATTAATAACACGGTCCCTGCAAGAAACAAGTGTCGTTTTCCATAGATCCTGGCGGTAGGTACGCAAAAAATAGAGGCAATCCCGGTTCCAAGCAGATGCCATCCTGTTAGAACCGCTACTTTGGTGAATTTGAGACGATAGTAGAATGACAAAGTGAGGGTATTGGCAGCAAGAATGGAGCCTGTCGAGGTCGCAAAAATCGCTACGATAGATAGGATAGCAAGAATTGTATCACGCTTCCATAAAGGCCAGTTCAGTGGATCGTTGGGATCGTCACTTGGTTGTGGTACGAGGATAATAGGGACAGGTCCTGAAGTATCGTGCTTTAGGGCACCTGACGGGACCGTCACATCTTGAGCTCTGTCGGTCTCCTCAAAATAACGGCTGGTTCCTATATGAAATTAGCTATCAATACAGAGATCATGAGTGCTTCCTTGAAGTATCGAACCTGGGACATCTCCAGTCCATCGCGTTGGCTCCAAAATCCATAAGCCCATCTTCGTCCGTGCGTCAGTCAGTAGCGGGATAGCCCGCTGTAAAGGAACGGTGGTGTGGCACTACGAGTGTTCTAGCTCATAGGAGCGCGTTTCGATCGGTTGCCAAACACTTGATGGCAAGATGTACCGTACGTCGTCCAGATGCAAAGAATAGCAACGAAAAATATTCACAGATGGGGCAGTTGAGGCTGACCAGAAGGACGGGTGGTCAAAAAGTGGCTTGTGAATGGACGACCTGCTTTTATTGGAACTACCAAGGGGGTTACATAGTTACATAGTCGCATCGCACAAATCAGATAGCAGAGTGTGCCGCGTCAAGAGATAATCCCGGGGAACCCTGTCGATTGGCCCCGCCCTCGCCAACTCTTCTTATTCCTGAGATGAACTCAACGTTAAAGCCGTTGGACTTCTTCTTTGGCTTGTGGTAAAGTATGTGTTGGCAGTGTAAACCATCGCAAATCGAGCAACTTGCATCTCTGCGAAACGGTACCGGTATTCATGTTTGTGTTGCCCAGTGTACCCCACCTTGACTTCAATGGTATGCCATGCCGATCGTGGGATCTGGTGCCATCCAAATAGGCAGGTTGTTTGAAGTAAACAAAGCACAAAAACAAGATAGTCCCATCGCCGGATTACGCCCTCGAGTGGGCATACTTTCGTTAATAAATCATACTTTGGATACGTACGTAAACCACTTGGCTCCGAGTGATATTACTGATAAACGAATTTTTTTGAGATGAACGAGCTCTCCCGACTCTGCCAAGCGGCAATTTCACAACTAAACTTCGCGGGTAAAACCCTAACATGCGTGGAAAATGCTCTAACGGCACTCTCGTTGGCCTTAGCTGTCCGAGCTTTCTCGTACCTGAAAGTAGGGTGACATGGGAGGGGAACTTCAATGCCACAACAATTGGCGACCGCCAGCCTATCAGGCTGCATGAAACTAAACCCGATCGACGGCTATCCTGCGCCTGGCTCAATTTGTTTGCACCACTTCGGCTTCTCGACGACTCAGAATGCTTTCTCGCCAATATGGCGCGCATGGGGACAACACTTAGGCTGAAAGCCTCTGGAACTACTAAGCCAATCCGGGGTGAGTGATAGGCAGAGTGAATAATGGGTGTCCATGGGTGCAAGAAATCTTAATGACCTGTTGGAAATTGGATGATAACCCTCGTGTTGCCTGTCAAAACCTTGAATGGCAATTCACCACCTTCTTATAACGATGTCCCCGCCCCAATGTCGGCCGCCATTGAATCATATATTCTTGTTCGAGCTCCCACGAGCAAAGTCCAGCATCTTTGCATAAACAGCAGTCAATCCAGAGGAAAATGAAGTTGACCCATCTCGCTCTGCTCGTTGCGTCGGTGTCGCAAGTGGTATATTCGCAGCTCCAGGACTTGCCACAATGTGCGGTATGCTTGTTTCCTTTTCCCCTCTTCCCAAAGTCGTACGTCGAGAGTTGTAGGAGATCGAGGCAAAAATGCCACCGCATATCCGCTCGATAGTATGCTCACCATCATGTGCAACCTACATTGATCTATGTTGATTATGAAGCTGATGTGAACTTCAGAGAGATTGCGTTACGAAGCAAACCAGCGGATCTAGTATTGGAGGTTGCACCAGTACAGACATCGAGTGTATATGTTCCAGCCCGACATTCTTGGGCGATATTTCTTGCTGTTTAGAAGGGTAAGTCTCATTTCATAGAGGCAGGCACCTACTTGTGTTATCTCGACTCGGGACTTCTTCTGTAGTCTTACAGGAGCACACCCTGTTGAAGCAACAAATAAACTGACCCAGCCCAGCGTATGCGATCCAGCCGACATAGCTTCCGCTGTCAGCTTCGCCCATAATTTCTGTAGCATTAGCGGCGTAACCAACCTGCCCGACTCGCCTGTTTGTCCAAGTTCTGCTTCCGCATCAACTGCCACTGCCACGAGCATGTCGAGCATGTCGATGTCGAGCATGCCGATGTCGATGTCGAGCATGAGCATGAGCATGTCGAACGCATCGGCTACCTCAGCTGCTGCCTCTTCCTCTGGCACTGCCGCTTCTCGCACTGCCGCTTCTGGCACTGCCGCCTCCGCCTCCGCCTCGGCATCTGCAACTTCCTCGTCTGGAGCGAACCGCTTTGCGGAATTTGGTATGGGAATATTTGGCCTGGCGATGGGTGCGGTATTCTTGTAAATATGGGTGGTTCAACGGAAATAGCGAGGAAGTGAGAGCTTGTCGTAGGCCGAACCAGGGGTGGCAATCAGTGTAGTCCTTTGACCGGTTGCTTGGTTTTTCGTGTTACTTCTTTTGCGATTTCACTTTCGTCGGAAAGCTCTGGTAGCCAATAATCATCGGGGTTTTGTCCATGTCTAATAATATCACATATATGAGCATCTTTGCTTTCCCCGCCCACAAAGTGGTTTTTCCTGGACGTTTCGGCCACGAAGATCCATGTCGAGCTAGTCGATCGATTTCTCTATTTTGGGGACACCAAAGGTGCGTACTTGGCCAGCCATGCGGTACGATGTACCTAATTGTGCAGTTTAAGTAAACTGCAATGGCTTGAGACGGAATCGGACTAGCTGCTACTCCTCCTATAGACGTCATTTGATCGATTGGGGCCAGCCAGTGATTTAGCCTCGAGAGATTTTTTTCTTAATTCCATCTGCAACTATCCGCGTTGGTGGTATGGGAATGTTCCGTTTCGTTTCTGGCGGCAGTCTCCATCGGAATTCGTGGGCTTTCTAGTTTCCCTCCATGATACGCTTTCTTCAATTGACATGGGGTGCCAGTAGGTATTCCATCTTCAAAATGCGCAAGTGCGAAATGAAGAAAGATGAGTCGGGGACGTTTTTTTTACGAACGAGGTTCTCTAGACTCGGGTTGATACATCGCATTCGGGCCTCGGACACCTGGCCCTACAGCAGCAGATCGGACGATCTGCTTGGACCCAAACGACGCTTCTTCCCGCACTCACTGAAACGTGGCGCCTTGGTCGACATTATGCTGAAATATGACAGCGGGATGTGTTCTTTTTCGACCAAAATATTGTTGGTGCCTTTAGAGGCGCTCGATAGGATCTCTGAAGGCGGTAAGGGTTCGTGAAGACAACTGAAAATTCTTGGTGTGTTCAGACTTCGGCAAAAGCAGGCTGACGCGGTGTTGATCATGCTATTGGAAAATATTGCTCGAGCGAGTTCGAGAGCCGCACACGGCCGCTGAAGTCAAGGCTGGACAAGGTCGGCAAAGTCTTTCCCAAATGATGCCCTCCATCCAAGCAAGCCTTCGGCTCCTTTCGCAAGCAGGTCACGGTTGCGTTTGAGCTGTGAACATATTGAAAAAGGCATTATCGAAAGTCCAGGAGAGGTGTTAGTGTGCGCAAGGACTTTGGCGCGCGATCGAGTGAGGACGAGAAGGTGAGGTCGTGGTGTACAAAGTAAGGAGGTTGTGATGTGTGATGCGCGTTGTGATGTTCCTGCCTAACCCAATAGGGGTGCGTCAGCCTCAGGCTCCGGCTCTGCAGGTGTAATGGCGCAGATCTCGTGATCCCGGAGAATCCCAGGAAAATCAATACCTAGGTAGAAAGAGAAAAACAAACGGAGGCGGATGCACGACGGCAGTGGCTGTACCATTACGGGGATTTCGCTTGCCGGGTTGGGATGGCTGGTTGTTGTTTTTGCACAAACCAGCGTGCGTTCTGGGGTTTGTCGTCTTTTGGTGAGAAAGGAACTTTCTTGTCCAAGTGCTATGACGTTTCGACCGTTTTGGGCAAATGCGCAGCACGACACCACGCCTTACTCGAGGTAATAAAAAGGAGCGTACGGAAAGCTATCATACCGAAACAATGAATAAATTGATTGAAAAGGAAAATCTAAATAACCTTTATCATAGGACTGGCGGCTCGAAGCTCGAAGTTTCTCGGCAGTACCGTCCAATAGAGCCACCAGCCATTTATTGAACTTCGCGCATTGAGCCTCTTCATGGCGTCTAAGACGAGGCACAGCCAGTTCAAACTATTAGCACATTTGGATGTGGGGGAAAACTCTCAAGAAGGCTTGTTTTTTGTGATTTGATTGATATGATTTATAGCTGTTATTCGAAGATTCGTTGTATACGCTCATACCTTAGAACAAGCTCTTGTAACAAGCTCTTATAACAGAGTCAAAAGATATATGAAAACTTAGCCTTTCTAGCTCTCCACCTCTGAGTTTGCATGACGTAATATATAGCCTCTTTAACAATAACAATAATGATTCAACTCAAAAAACGAAGCTCTAATTTCAAGTCTAAATGTACTGTACTACTATGGAGGGATGGATAAGAAGCTGAACACTATGTTGAATACGAGAGCTACTTTCAACTTTCATACTATTAACCCTATTCTCTCAGATTGCGTGACACAATGGCCTAGACTCTTATAGACCAATTACTTGCCGATCACATTCTTGGGTATCCTGCTGTGCCTCGAAGTTTCTTTCCTTGACGACCCTGTCTACCGGTATCACAAAGTCGGTCTTTTTCTGCTCGTTCCATACTCCGATACTCGAGTACTCGTATGTCGTGGAAACTTCCTCGAGACAATTGAGCACGTTACCTCTCTGCGACATTGGCTATCAAGTGCAGAACAGGACAGCCTCGTTCCCATAGCCATATTGGGCAAGGATTGGACCGTGTCTTTACTGCCTCAGCTCATGGTGTTGAAGTGTCAGAATATGGCCGTGGGGTGTTCGCCCCTTTCGGCTCGCTTTGACCTCTTTCTTCTCCGGCCCTGGCCTGGCCTGGCTTGACCTACCCTGGACTCGCGCCTGTCCTGGGACAGAAAATGGATTGACGACGGTGATGGCAGAGGGATCTCTCTCGAGTCTCGAGTCTCTCCCCCGATTATCCCCCTCTCCATATTCTCCCCCCTCACGCCACACCTCCAGCGAACGACGCATTTCTTCGCGGCCTTTTCCCTTATCCCTTTTCGTCTTTTGCACTTTCGCTCTGACAGACGCCTCGGCCGTCTGATCGCACCACGCTTTCCTACCCACCCACGCTTTACTGCACGCTTTACCGCACTTTTTCATTCTTAGGTACAGTACTCACAGCGTGTCGCCCGGCTGGAGGCGCAAATAGACATTCAGACCTCCAGACATCCCACGGCCCTTTGGCGCTATGCACCTACTGTACTCGCAGTGCCGCCGCCGCCGCCGCCGCCGCCGTCATCCGCCATCCGCCCGTCTTCCTATCGACGTTTCCCCTCCATTGTCCCCCTCGACCCCCCTCGACCCCATTCCCATCTTGGCTGCATCGGGTCAAGGGCACCGGGCGACCACCGGGGCGCACCCACAGCTTCCTTGCCAGTGCCAACCTGGTCTGCTCCCGGAGCATGGACAGGCCCTTGGGAAGCTGAACGGGGGGGTCTCAGAGTCCAAGACGAGATGGTGGATCATCCTCGCAGCACAGGCACAGTTGCTCATCCCTCGCGTACCACAAATCGAAGAGGCGTTTCTGGCACTTCTGTTACAGGGAGCCAGCGCGCCCAAAGCTCAGAGCCTTTCCCACATAAGTACGGACCTGTGTCTTTGTTCCGCACGATCCAGCCCAATTTGCTTTTAATATCACATTATACTTCCCATGGAAGAACTTGATCGGGACAGTTTCTCCATCTTCGTCTCATCTCGATTCTCTATATAAAGCATGCTCCGGAGCTACTTTCTTTGCTAGCCTCAGTCCCAATCCTCTTGCTTCTCCTACAACCAGCGCTCTTCAAACCATTTCAGCTTGCAAACCCAGAACTCCATGTTCGTATCCATTGTGCCTCTTTGAATGTGATATACACTAACAGGTCTTTAGCTTCTCTTGAGCATCCTCTCCTGCCGCCACAATCATGTGCGAATATACCAAAAACTACTACATCTACACATCATGTCAAGACCCTGGAGCACACTTCTTTGGCACATCCGTTGATGGAAAGAAGGAACATCGCTGTGCTAGAGGTCCACATGAACGATATATTGTGGTGCCGGGCCATTGCCCCCTTTGTAATAGCTGATAGTCGTCACTTCCGACTATACGCACAACATCATGTTCGCTACACGATTAAACAACTCGAACTCTCTTCTACACGTACACCCTGAGATATTATGCATCTCATTTTGGTTTTTGGCGACAGCTTTGGGCAATACTTTGTGTTTTGGAAAGGGCAACGCTTGGCTTATGACGAAATTTCAGCGGGGCGTCCAGGAAACGGGGTTAATTGAGACTTTTTTGGCCAGGGAATTTTTCTTCTATGTACAAATTTTCAACTTTCCGCTATCGACTATTGGACGAGGGCTGGATCTCAAACGGGGGGGTTAGTTACAGGGTTGAGGAGCTATAGGCGTACTTTGGCAGGCTTGAATCATCGGATATCGTACTCGGGAAAAAGCTATGAAGGAAGTTTGGAAACAGCGATATCACAAAGCTGGGGGGATATATCTTGCTCGTAGCGTTCGCAATTCACTCCAATCATCGTCCATGTTGATTGATTGTAAGTGGGAGGCGCGCTTAGCACGCTATTATTGCATTGCGATATTGAAATGCACATTGCTTTTTAATTGCTAAGGAACGTTATATACCCCTTACCTTACCCTTACCTTATAGAATATCATATATCATCGACAGGTCAAGTCAACAAGTCAGCCGCCACCGGCAAATGCACATGGAAACCACTATCCGAAGATCACGCACGCTGCACCGTTTTTACCATCTTCGGAACCGGTCCTCTATCAATTCCTCAACTCTCTGGTTCTCCACCATGGCTGGATCACGGCCTCTTCTCTCCTCCGGGTGGTGGGATGAGGTGTGGTCAGCAATATGTTGGTTGAGGTATGTCGTCAGCCGTTGACCGAAGATGCTGTCGGTCGTGTGCGGGAGCGAGTGGGTAAAGAGATAGAAGATCGACAAGTATAGCTGGGCGCCGATCAAAGTGGGATTCCGTTATAAAGTATAATATTAATTGACGCCTATAGCTAGGACCGGTGTCGAATGTAGAAGAGCTGCAGTTGGGACAAGATGCAGTGCGGCACTCGAGATAGACAACTTAAGCGAGTCCTTGGGGGCGCTAAAAGTTTAGAGCAGAGTGAGAAAACGTCCCATCTCTGGCTCCCCTGCTATTGCATCAATTCGCATGACCCCTCCTTTCTCACTCGATCTCTGCTCGCTTCTTGCTGCTGGGTTGTTGCGATCGCAGCAGCGCGTCGGTGTCACTCGCGCAGGCTGCGGCGAACCGCGGTACCACGAATCGATCCATTCAATGGGAAAGTGCATCCATGACTCCAAGTGCATACGGCACGATACGGCACGATACATGTACCGATGCGCCGCAGTCCAAGATCAGAGACGGCTTAGTCCTTGCCAGCGTCCACACTGAGCCTGCATGCAGCTCATCAGAATCTTCAGGTCGTGACGACCTCCAAACCAGGATCCTCACGGTCATGAGAATCGCTTGTTATAAGAGCCCCCTATTCATGTTAAGAGTCAAGCATTCCCCACCGCCATGAAAACGTACCATATTTCGCTTCTCGAAGCGCCGTTACCCACCAGCCCTTGTCTATAACTTCGTGCCCTTATCACCCAGGTCCAATAATAACCTACAGCGCCCAGCTCGCCCCAACGACCGGCCTCCCAGCTCTGCCGAAGACCTGGTGCTTGCGAAGCTGACGGTATCAAAACTTGGAGAAGTGGAGAGCGAGCGCCGAGGGGCCTGCGTGAGACGATGACGATGGCGATGGCCGAAAGTGCTATCCATTGTCCGCAGAAGATACGGCGCGGAGAACTTCAAAAACACTTACGTGCCACTGCTAACTTCAACCATACATATCTATCTCCTTTGCAGCTTTCCAAAGGCCCAGACGTCGTCACCTAGCAAAGTCCMCCCCCCCCCCCCTCCCCACGCTAAGCATCTCAACTATCCCAATTCCAAGGGCTGATACCGGTACCAGACGTCCATCACATCCAGGATTTCCCGTTCTTCGGAACGACACCTGTCATGGTCTATTTGACAGCAAATCAAACTCCCTTCATGATTGAGAGATTACGAAGACCAACGAATCACATTAATTATTCCCTACCGCGAGTTTGGACGTCAAGTTTGGTAACCTTGCCTGACCGAGTTTTATATTAGCTTGATAGTGCTGCTACTTTCGGAGGCACATGGTTTCTTTGCCGGGCTTGCAAAGCAGGTGCACTCTCGCACACCGTGCAAACCTGGTTCATCATCAGGGGGTAAAGGAAAGCTACCCCACAGGATTCTCTTTGGTAGAGAGCTATGGTCGAGGATAGGTCTGTGTTTTTTTTTGGGCAATTCTTGCCTCTCGCATTTTATACTTTCTCGTCCACGCCAGTATTTCTCCAATTTTTTCTCGATTTTTTCTTCGGTGGGAAATCTGTCCTCCCCTGGTCCTTCTATTTTCTAGCCTTTTCAAAGTTTGGTAAGCAAAATCTGTCGCGGTTTCATTGGGCGATCCTCGGAAGACTTCGGAGTTTGAGCTTGAAGCAATTGATGGGTTCTCCAGTGCGGTCAATCTTTTTCTGTCCGCTGCGGAAAGATTCCGAATCTTTTGACTTTCTAGACGGAAGTGAGAACTACAGCTGAGTTCAGCTAGTGCTGTAGTGGACGAAATGACGTTTTCAAAGCTCTATGTCTTTTTTGAAACTCAAATTTGCACCTCTCTTTGGAAGCCTTATGAAACCTGGTATTCGTTCATTGCCCTTGGTAGTCGTACGGATACTTCGGGTTCAGGCTCAGGAATGAACTCGAGGTACACGATGTATTGGCGAGCTCCGTTGCATGTTATTCCTGCTTCTCAGCGTGTGCAGTTAGGCAAAGCCTGTGTGAGCTTCCTTCTTTTCTTTTGAGTCTGTTTTCTATTATTTGATAGAGCAATCCAGGCCCTGGATGCCTTCATAACGGACCAGGTTGTTTCATGGAAAGTCACCCCGCTGTTCAAGAAATCAAGAAACTATCAGCTACCGAACGCGTGGATATATTCTTGTGGTATTACAGTTACCAGCTTGATATTGGAGGGGCATCCTACCCGAAAGCTTGTGAGCCAGCCAAGAGGGGCTGTGATATCAACCCTCAGACTCACCATGAGAGCCCGGTTTTGATCACAAGTGTTGAACCAAAAATGTGCATTGACAGGCTTTACATTGCCCCAAAACTATTCATTGTTAGGAACTGGCGGGGTTGCTGGTGGTAGTATTTTCGGCTTCGTTATTTTGCGACAGAGCTAAATGCAACCAATATTATGCTTTTGGTTGTCTCTGGTTACTGGTCAGCTCTGATTCTCTCTGATCTTGCTTTTGAAGCGTCTTTTTATTTTCCTTCAAAGACGTACATTAGCCAGATCGGAAGTTAGGCTCCCTCAAAGTTTGTTGGCCGCTCATTGGTGGAGTGCGCTCTAGCACTAGGCCGCTACTACGACTTGCATATGATACAACAAATTACGATTCTTCAACTCTTTGAAAGCTTTCATGATGCCTCTTTCTGAAAATTCACTTCCCAGATAGTTATTCTTTCGGGGATCTGCTAAAAAGCTTATCGCTACTTATCTAATCTCCGAATTCCAGATCCCTTTGTGCGGGGTTTACAAGGTGGGGGCTGAATGTCGCAATCCTAGGCGGAGTCTCCTCATCTCATGATAATTATGGCGTGAATGTATATCTTCAGTGATCTACTGGCTTGGGGCGTGAATCGTGGCTTTCTTAGGAGAACACTTTACATAAGCGAGCACAAGATCGTTCGTGCTGTCTGTCACTTCGGCAGCTTCGTTTCCGTCTTTCCAATGCAGTGTAACTGATTCTCCTCCACTACTCCTTCGTTCCAGGCGTATTTCCAGGTTACTTCAGCTGCAAGGACCCCGGCCTTTTGGTTCAAGACCTGAAAGGCTTGGTGGTCGCAGGATAGGAACACCCATTGCTGGCCTTTGCACAGTTTCGCTCTCGCGTTTGGTAACTTTCATCTTCAGTATCAATACACAGACAGCTATTTCGATATGTCTTCAGTAAAATCAGTGGCAATCATTGGAGCTGGACCAGCGGGAATTATCTCTATTGATGCGCTGGCGCAAGAGCAAATATTTGATACAATCCGAGTATTTGAGAGGAGAGAAAGGCCTGGAGGATGTTGGTAAGCTTGAAACCAATTTTCAGGGTTAGACTTGTAATAACAATTCACAGGATTGATGACCCTAAAGAACATGTGCACCAACTTCCAGATCTCCTAAAGATCGCGGAACGTAGACCAGATGAGAAGTTGGAGATTCCATCCGTTTTGCCCATCACCATACCACGCAGTACCCAAGAAAGGTTTTCCGACACATCAATATATCCCACCCTCGAAACCAACATTGATGCCAAGGCGATGTCCTTCTCCCAGGAGCCATTTCCAGACACAAGAACCCCGCTCAACATTCAAAAGCATGGCAAAGACTCTCCATTTCGGCACTGGAAAGATATCCAAGTATATTTACAGCAACTT
The DNA here is from genome assembly GCA_003988905.1 of Hymenotorrendiella dingleyae. NCBI lineage: Eukaryota > Fungi > Ascomycota > Leotiomycetes > Helotiales > Helotiaceae > Hymenotorrendiella > Hymenotorrendiella dingleyae. Next base: position 24,199 of record QYAP01000247.1, read on the forward strand.
ATCGATGGAAAAGGATATCAGGACTTTGTGAGCTATGACACTACCGTAGAACTGATATCCAAGCACCCGGAGACCGGCAAGTTGACAGTCACATTGAGAAAGCCTCATGAGAATGGCCACGAGGATCACTGGTGGCAGGAGATCTTTGATAGCGTCGTCATTGCCAACGGGCATTACCACGTCCCTTTCATTCCAAATGTTGAGGGCCTTGCAAAGTTTGCGAGCGATTTCCCTGGAACTGTCGAACATAGCAAAGCATATCGAACACCTGATAAATACCGCAATAAAAGCGTCGTCGTAGTCGGAGCGAGCATCTCAGGTCCGGACATATCATTCAATCTAGCCGATGTAGCAGAAACACCAGTAAACTCTGTCGTTCGTGGTAGATATCACCCCTATTTCTTCGACTATGCCTTTCAACACCCAAATATCATACGTCGGCCATCAATCACCCACGTTGAGTCCAACGTCGGAGACGATATACGGACGGTACACTTTGAAGACGGCACGAAACTAGAGCACGTCGACCACCTCATCTTCGCCACGGGCTACAGCTGGACCCTACCTTTCCTGCCTGAAGTCGCCAAAACCATCCGCAACAACCGTCTCCCCAACTTGTACCAACATATCTTCCTGCACAACGAGCCGAATATCTGTTTCGTCGGGGCCCTAGCGGCAGGCTTCACGTTCAAGGTTTTCGAGTGGCAGGCAGTACTAGTTGCAAGACACTTGGCCGGGAGGTTTACACTTCCTCCGTTGAGCGAAATGGTGAAATGGGAGGAAGAGAGGATTGAGAAGAAGGGCGATGGGGTCCCATTCACGGCGTTGTATCCTGATTTTGAAGAGTATTTTGAGGAGATCAGACAATTAGCAGGTGAGCCAACCGCAGACGGAAAAGGAAGACCCCTTCCCAAATTCGAGAAGGAATGGAGGGAAGATTTTGATGCGGCACATTTAGTGAGGATTGGGATGTGGAAGAGGGCGAATGAGGCGGCGAGGGAGCGGATACGCAGAGCTGGCGAGGAGAGAATACGAAAAGACCTGCTCGAGGGGCCTGGATTGGCGGGTGAGAAGGGTCGCGCATCATCGAACGAGTTTTCAGCCGTTCTCTAAATATAATGCAAGCCCACGGCCTGGATCTTTTCTCTGGGATGGCATCTTTTATCTTTTGCATGATGAAAGGGGAATCCAAGTGCTGCTAAATCTCTGAGATGGGAGAATCTCACGATGAAATTGCGAGATTTGACGATGGTGGAATATCAGCCTCAAGCACGAATTTTCTCGCTTAGGGTGGGTAAACCCCTTTACGCCAGCTACAAATACTACGTACCGGTTTCTTCCTTGCCTCAAAAGAAAGCAAGCAATTGTTTCGCGCTTCGTATTCTCTGGGATTTTCCGTCAATGACAGTTGAGAAGAGGCTGGGAGGTCGCATGTGTGAGCTTCGAGGGTGAAAGGGCTTCCTTCAACGTTTGATGTTCAACTTCCTCCACCGCCACGAAAAGGTGTGATCTGGGGATCTTGGGGTATGGGGAGCTTTTGGCATTGAGAGTATGACCAGTTTCTTTTCTTTTCTTTTCTGCCTGGTTGGCTCCGAGTACTGCCGATCATCTGTGTTGTTGCTAAATTAAGCGCCGGGGAATTCAGGCAGTACCGTACATTTATGCTTGCTGCAGATCTATGGACATTTTAGATGCAGATGTGATAGATCTTGCTTGAAGTCTATTCTCAGATATTCGAAACTTATACGACCTGCTCCTTTGAGCCAAGTGAAAGATTTAGGCAGTTACAATATATCTTTTTTCTGTTTCAGTTTCTCTGGTTGCGAGGAAGCTGATAGGATACCGAGTGACGGTAGGGCTGTGCTGATAGCCTGGTACGGAGCATGCAAGGCATGTTTTGTTTTTTTTCTTGCAGCAGGACGAGCTCGGTCTGTGCCACCATGCATGCATATCTTTTCTGTTCTTTTTCTATAAGGTAAGGCTGCTTAATATATGAGTCGGGCGACTCGGACCTCAATCTAGGAATTTTTGGCGTCCTTTTTGTGTTCTCGAATTTACAATAGTCTGTTTATCTGAACGATATCAGTGCCTTTTGGTATGAAACAGACAGGTTTTTGATTGAGAGAGACGGTTTGGTTTGGTTTTGTGAGAGTGCTCGAGGTAGATTGGGGGATTCATTTTGGGATCGTGAATGTATGGCAGCCCCGACGACTATGGCTCTCTCCATGCCGCATACCCCGCACGAGGTTAGGATTCTTAATTGGGTTATCTTGTCTGTTTCTGTTTCTTCGGTGTTGGGTGCAGGGTGGATTATTGTTAGTTATATGGTGAGTTTGAGCTCTCTCGTGCAGCGAAGGATGAGAGAAAGATGTGGGAGAGCAAGTTTGGTTGGCTAATGGGGAGTTCTGGTTTTAGATGTTTGCTAGTCTAAGGACTTTTCGACATCAGTTTATTTTGTGAGTTTGAGCTTTCTTTGCTTCTGAGGTTGATTTTCTTAACGAGGGTACTCGTTTGCTGTATTGCCAACTCGTTCACTCTTAGCTAACCTTAGAACTCCAAGGGGCTTGGCTATAAGCGATCTTCTCATGGGTCTCAACTTCCTCTCCTCATCGGCTGTTAACCTCTTTGGTCGGAGTATTGCATCGCCGCAGATGAAGGGTTTTTGCTCTTGGAATGGGTGGATGACGCAGGTTTTTGTCGTTCAGAGTACGTTACTCCTCTCGCCTCCTTCTTTGGTAACCCCACCCCCTAACATATATATCACAGCCGACTACTGGATCCTCAGCATCGCAATCTGCACCTTCCTCATTCTCGCCAATCACATGAATATTGCAACATGGATCCGCGAGCACCGCTACATCGCCTGGATCTGGCCGTGGGCGTTTTCAGTGACTTGGGCGAGTATCGGATTGGCCGTTGAGGGGTATGGTGATACTGGTGCTTGTGAGTATTTTCTTGCGTGGGGGTGATGATGGGTTGGGGATGCTGATATGTGGTAGGGTGTTGGTTTACTAGTGATCGGACGAGGTTGCTTGTGAATTTTATTCCCAGGGTGAGTTGACGAGTTTCATTTTTTCAAGTGAAGTGATGTTTGGGTCATTGCTTGGGGTTTACGGCTTGGGGAAATTTTGGACTTTCTGTTCTGCTGGATCTGAGAGTTGAGATACTTTGAGGAAAGCATAGAACTTGGAAATTGGACATGGAGCATCGTCTTCGAACGGGATATCTTGGATTCCAATTGATGAGGGAAGCAAATCCAGGAATCACGTTTTTTCATCTCTCAGCAAGCACTCGTCAAGACCAAACAGACCTAGCACTCCGTGCATTTTCCCCTCAAAAGACCAACCTCACTAACACCTCCCCATAGTGGCTCATAATCTTCACAATCCTAACCCTCTACACCCGCCTCTTCTTCCTCCTCCACAAAACCCGCTCCCAATTCCTCTCCCTTGGCGAAGTAACACCTCAAAACAGCTCTACCCTTACCTCTCCCTCTCCCCCAACACCATCAAAATCTACTCGCCCCAAACCAACGCCCTTCATGAGTCCCTACAACGCCAATCCGCACCGCACTGATCCACGACCAAAACCAGTCGAAGACGAGGTCGATCCGCAAGGTTTCGCGAGTCCAATCCTGAAGCGGGCATGCAGGAAGATGGTGGTGTATCCGTTGGTGTATATGGCGATTTGGGTGTTGCCGACGGCGGTGCGCATTTTTCAGAGTACGAGTGGGAGGAGTGTGATGTTTAGCGTGGGGACGGTTGATAAGGTGAGTTGAGAATTCGTTCTCTCTTTTATTTTTGTTTCTCATTTTTGGGCGATGGTCGGTCAGAAAGAAATGGGAAAGGAGGTGATTGAGGAACCTTTGCTGATGGTGATTTGATATAGTGTTGTATCGCTGCCCAGGGATTTGCGGATGCGATGGTGTATGGGTACAACGAGCACACTGGTGCGCAATGGAGGAAGCTTTGGAATCGGAAGAGGCGGAGGGAGATGAGGCAGGAGGTGCCGATGGAGAATGTTTGATGTTTGGGTTATGTTGTTTGGATGTGAATGGATTGCACGAGACTTACTGGATATATCTACCTGTTGGAAACACAACCAGCAGCAAGGCAAATCTCGGCTTTCAAGTTCCCATAGCATCCATCGCCCTCCAAAAACAAAACCCGGAGGTTATCATGTTACGTTTTGTGACTGGGATCACATACGAAACCCGCACGTTTATCAGGGCGCAAAAGAGGTGGTCTATCTGCAAGCATAAACTTAGCGACATTTTTCATATGGGCTGGGCTGGGGGGTATTCTCTTTGCATTTCTCGCTGGTGGGTAAACTTTGGGGGCTATTTCCTGTATATACATGTGTCACGAATGAGAAAGATAGCGAGTATGAGATATAGATATGGACGAAGACCACTTTTGCTTGTGTTTGTGATTGTGATAGGAAAATGGGAGCGGGGAATCAAGCGAGGTTAAGAAAAGGGGGGCGAAGGACGGATTGTGGGTGGTTACAATGGTAATAGGGTAAACTACCAGCTTTTCGAATCATTCCTTCCATTTCATTGCCATGGCAGCACCTACTTTCTCCCAATCCCCAATCCCTCCACACGCTGCAACACCTACATACCTGCCTCACGCCACAGTAAAAAAAGGCGTTTCATCCTAGGTCCACTACACCCCCTTCATTTCCCTCATACCACAACTCCATTTTCTGCCCTCCCAAATGAGATCTACCGGATGATATCTATTTCATATCATCCGACTTCAATTAAATCCAATCCAATTTCTTCGATGCGTTCTGTAAGCAGAAAGTGCTCTTTGAATCAAAGGGGGATAATACTATGGTCATATGATGAGATCTGTGTTCAATGTGAGAGGATATATGGGAAGGGTTATGAAAGAAAGGGGGAAGCGTTGTATGGGGAGGGGCTGGCAATAAATAGGGGTATACCAGCCTACCTACCTAGGTACGTAATTCCAATAAGAAAAACGTCCCCTCATAATATCAGTGAACCATCAATTGAATCACTCACAAACACATCAAAAAACGCCAGTTTTTTCAAAGATCATTTTAATTCATTACCACGGCAGCATTTCTCAAGTATATCTATCTACCATGGATGCGTGCCTTCCTTTCATATTCCTTGATTCCTTTCTTCCATACCGGCATTTCTCCCATACCACCATTGCATTTATTGAACTACTCCTCACATACTGCCCAGTTTTCCACACGAAACGCCCTCAGCCTGCCAATGCATTTCATATTCATCTCGTCCCATTTCCGAGAAATATGCTTGCACTATCAGGCCTGAAAAACAAATGAAAATAGTGCGTTGCCTTTTCCGCGCACACAAACGCCAAATATTTTTGAATTACTTAAAACATAGCCCGGTAAAGAGCTCATCACTCACTTTCGTCGACTATTAACAACAGCAGGGCTGTCATATACGTCTCGAAAAGCTTCAAGTTCCGCAGTCATGGAGCCCAAAGCACGAGATACCTCGTTGATCATTTCATCTCTTGACGCCGTACCCGCAAGCGCCGCCGCACTTGGCGGATCCGGCAAAGCTGGGAAATGTGCCATTGTGTAGTCGACACGTTGATTATTAGTCTGTGGGACAGTCAGAGACATGTAATCAGGTTCGGAGTAGCCCTCATTTTCGTATCGTGGACCGTCGTTGTACTCTCGTTGTGCATCTGCACCTTCAACTTCAGAGAAATCACTAATTTCAGCGATGTCCCGAGGAGGCGTTACAATGTCGAGATCGATGCGGTTGTCTTCGACGTAGATGGAGGGCTCGTGACGGCGGGGTGGAGCTTGGTATGAGACATGACGCTCGAATTCGAAGGGGTTTGCTGAGGTCATTTGTTCGCTTGTTGTGGATCCGACATCAGAATTTGCTGTTGATGGGCGAACGATCTCTGGGTAGGTGTCTGGCATACTCATGTCGAGATCGATGAGCGACTCTGCCATGGACCGGCGATCAGCATTGTGGGGTGTGGCAGGAACCAATCCGGCACCAAAGTGACCACCAAGTGGTTCCGTAGGATGGTGTATCAGAGTAGGACGACCACCAGCGCCAGGAGTGACGGAAGGATGAGGAAGCTCGTAACTAGACCTAGGAAATTGGGATACTTCAGGGTCTGCTGAAGCCGGTGGAACCATAGAGGGGAATTTCCAATCCTGCGTGCGGCGATTAGGATTAACGTCTGCTGGGTCGCTCAGAGCTGGTCGATGAAACTCTGGCAAATTAGATGGATAGCCATCCTCGTGATCACCTGTTCGCACGTCTGCTCTGATGGTATCCATGTCTGGAAAGCTGGACAAGCCAGTCTCCATGTCATGCCCACCGAGATCAATCATGGTGTCTTTGATTGAGGTCCTTGCCGTTGCCTCACGAAGTGGCAAATCTGATATTGTAGGCGCTTGCTGGTACTGCTGTGGAATACCCCGTTGATAGTGCTTCTCACTATTGTTCTTGTAATCCGAAATTGTATTTGGGTCGAAAACCTTCTGCAATGGGGGCGGCATACGAGCAAGTGCCTCTGGTGGAGGTCGTCTCCGAGATGGTTTCGGGCGTGCTGTCTCTTCTTTGAAGTCAAGAATATTGTCTCCGTACACATCATTAACGTCCCGAGGGTCCGCTGACTGTGAGTCGAATGCCAGAGTTGTGCTAAAATTCCAATCCCCATTGTTGACTCCAGGAAGTGGTGGAGGAGTTTCCGATGGGCCTTGGGCACCTCCAGGCATAAATAAAGATTTACGTACTCCGCCATGGTCTGCCCATGTCTTGAACGCCATTACCAATTGAGAGAGGGTGGAGGTAGGATATCTGCTGTCGGTATTGGCAATGTACTTGTGCTGCTGTACTTGCTCAATCTTCGGCCGCGATGATGGTAACTCTTCAAGAAGATAAGCTACTATATCTCTGAGTTCATCTGAGAAATTCCCGCCTTCTAGACGAGGAACGTTATCTTTGAGATACTCGCCAAGTCCAGCATGGCTGATGCCTTTGGCAACATTTGGTGGCAACCCAGTCGCTGTTTCGAAAATCATGGATCCAAATGCCCAAATATCGACTTCTTTACCGTAATTGACCTGATGTGGACCATTTTTTAAAAGTTCGGGGGCCATCCAATGTGGTGTACCGATGATTGTTGAGCGCTTATCAAACTTGTCTTCGATCAAGCCAGCAACGCCAAAGTCGCAAAGCTGCACTCCACCTTGTTCCGTAATGAGAACATTTGCACCTACCGACAGTTAGAGACAAGAAGCGAAATGTGTAGGGTGGCAACTAACATTTGATATCTCTGTGAATCATGTCTGCCTGGTGAACCCATTTAATGGCTTCAGCAACTTCTCTTACTATTGGTATAATCCATCTTTCTTGTAACCCTCCTGGAGAAGTAGGTTTCATCTATTTTCAAGTCAGCTTGGTGATAAAGGCATTGCGAATCTTTACTTACCAATGTAGATATACTGCCACCAGCGCAGTACTCGGTTATCATCCACATGGTCGTATTTACAGGCTCAGCATTCAAAAATCGATTAACGTTCTTAGCCTTCTTTTCGCTCAGGGTCTTGAGAGCATTGACTTCCTTGAGAACTTCAGAGTAGGAATCAGCCATACGGGGGTTCACAGTATCACTTTCGTCAATGTCAATAATCTTGACAGCTACGATTTGCGATGTCTTCAAATCTTCTCTGTACTAAATGTTAGCATTGGTAAATGAAAGGTTTCAAGGTAGTGACTTGCCCCATGTAAACTCTTCCGAAGGAGCCTTTTCCGATAAGTTGCAAGAGCTCGTACTCAGGTGGAGATCTTCCTGCTTTCCTGCAATCCTCATGGACTTTGGCTTGCATTTGCCTAGCATCATCGATCGCTCTGGCATTATTCGGATTAACCTCAGGTCTTACCTTTAACCGGTCCATGCTGAACGATCTCTGAGATATTCCGAGAAAAGGGTCGTTGCTGGCTGTTGACCCAACTCCGCCCGTAATAGTGCCTAGAAGTCCTTCAACCAGAGAACGCTTTGGGCTATTTCTTACAACGTCTACGACGGCGCTCCGGACACCTAGTCGGGGTAGGAAACTTTCTCTAGGGTCGTATCTGTATCCAGTTGGAGAATTCGACCGGGATCTTCTGAAAGACGGCCTCTTTGGAGCAGGAGTTGAAGTCTCTGTCTTTGCAGCCCCCTCTCGTTTGCTGAGCTTAGTACTGCTCTTGCCTCCTTTCTCGCTCTTACTCTCGCTCTTGGTCCTACTCTTGGTCAATTTGCGACCTCGACTATCAACGGACCGGTAGAGAGGCCCAGAGGTATTGGCGGCACGTGCTGGAGAGATATCGCTCAAATCCAAAGAATCGGCTGGACCATCCAAGTTACTTGGGCCTGGGTGACTTGAAGCAGTATAGCTTTGACTACCTCTAGGGGCAAATTTACGAGATGGCGTTGACAATGCAGGCCAATAGCCGATTAGTGAGTCCACTCTAGGGTCTCCAGTTGTGATAGGTTGGGGAGGAGCACGTGGTGCAGGTAGTGTAGGTGATGATGGTTCTCGCTTCTTACTTGTGAAACGATCAAAAAATTTCTTGGTCCGGCTGGTGGGAGCAGGCACTGGTGGCGGTGGCCTCTTTGGCTGCCAGAAGGCTTCGGCTAGCTCTGGACGAGTTTCTGTATCTGTAGGAGATCGAACGGTAGGGAGCGGAGAGGGTGAGGATGGTCTTCCAGCAGGTGTGGGGGCGGAGGCGGAGGTGGGTGCGGCGGGTGCGGCGGAAGGCGTGGGCGGCCGAGTCGAGCTACTCGTAGCGTCCGGCTGCCAGAGATTGAAATGAAACTCCTCTCCAGGCGATGTTTGGGAAACCGTCTGGGACGACAGCACCGAGTGGATATTGCCGTGCAGGCGTTCTCGCCGAGGAACAGTTCTTTGCTCAGCTGCAGCAGGTCGCTCTGGTTGCTGTGGTTGCTCTAGTCGCTCTGTATGGGAGGCAGTCTGGGACGGTAGCACTGAATGTATATTCCCGTGCCCACGTTCTTGCCGAGGAACAGTTCGTGGAACAGTTCTTGGCTCAACTACAGCAGGTCGTTCTGGTCGCTCTCGTTGCTCTTGTTGCTCTGGCCGCTCTGTATGGGAGGCAGTCTGGGACGGTAGCACTGAATGGATATTCCCGTGCAGACGTTCTCGGTGAGGAACAGTTCTGGGAACAGTTCTTGGCTCAACTACAGCAGGTCGCTCTGGTCGCTCTGGTTGCTCTAGTTGCTGTCGTTGCTCTGGTCGCTCTGTATGGGAGGCAGTCTGGGAGGCAGTCTGGGAGGCAATCTGGGACTGGGACGACCGCACTGGATGGATATTCCCGTGCTGGCGTTCTCGACGAGGGACCGTTCTTGCCTCTGCTTGCTCGGCCTGCTCTGGTCGCTCTGCCCTCTCACTCACGCTCTCAAGGACAACTCCCAGCGGCTGGCTGTGCTGGCTGTGAACAGGTGATGTGGTTGTCCAACTTGTCTGGGCCAGAATATTCTGCTGTGGCTGACGCACCAAAGAAGGTCGTGGCTGATGTCCATCCCTGTCTGATGCTGGTGAAACAGCTGCATCTCCTCTCGCTCCTGCATCTGGATATCTGGGGTGTCTCTTGGCATCCTGTCACGTCACATGTCAGCTTATTTTCACTTCCCTCGTGATTTCGAACGTCAGTTCTCGAATCTCAACCTCAGAAATCCACCTCCTCCAAGAAATCAAGCATGAACAAATGCACAAACAGCTATTCAAACGCAAACAGAGTAATATTGACAATACAACTAAATTCCACGCGCAGTACCTGACCAAGAGTGCATTCTCAACTTACAACAACGTGCGAATCCTTCCCACCGCTCCTGCCCTCGATGTCGCTCCCGAAGGCATAGGGATGATTCATGAATTTCATGCGAATCTCTCCTGGCGCCGACATGTTGCGATTACGTCTGCCCGATGGTCTTTCCCAGCGTATCAATCCACTCGCCAGAGGTTCGATTCTCGGAAGTGCTTGCGGTCTGTCGAATGGGTCTCTGGGAGATCTAGATGCATCACTCTTGCTGTTATGATTTGCGCTTCTTCCAGTCTTATCGAATGGGCTGAGAGATATAGATGCATCACTCTTGCGGTTATTATTATTTGTGCTTCTTCCAGTCTTGTCGAATGGGTCTCTGAGAGATATAGATGCGCTTCTTCCAGTCTTGTCGAATGGCCTGAGAGATATAGATGCATCACTCTTGCGGTTATTATTTGCGCTTCTTCCAGTCTTGTTGAGATCGGCCTCAGCCTCAGCGCGCATGGCGGAATTCACTCTTGAACCTGCTTGAAAACCTGAAGATGTAGATGCGCTGGCGATATCGATATTGCTTTCTTCTCTGCCTTGCATCATTGCTGGTGTCCTACGTGTCTTGTACACAATGCCGCGGTTGCGATCTTGCCTAGTTGGATCTCGGCTTGGTCGCTCGAAAGTTCGATGAGGTTGAGTTTGAAGCTGCGAAGACAGGGCTCCGGTGGATGTTGTTGCGAGTGGGGCGGTTGCGGCTCGTACCAGCGACGGCTTGTTGAAGATTGAGGGGTTTGTAGTTGTCGATGTGGTTGCGGATTGTGTGTTCCAGTCTCCCACCGATAGTTTCGGGCTCGGGACCACTGGAAATCTTCCCTTGCTGCTCTTGGAGTGTCTAGGCCGATGGGAATTGGAACTGCTTGCACTGTGAGGTACGTCTACGCTGGGAGATCGAGGATAAGTCGTCAATGAAAGCGTCCGTAATTTGGAAGGACTGGGTGCCTCGTCGTGCTTCTCTTCTCCAAGAGCATCGCCTTCACCCTTCGATCCCGACATTTCTGTCGTCTGTTTGCTGCGAAGCAGCGCTCTTCTTCTTGTCTCGCAATCCCCTTCCTTTGACTTCTCGATGATGGCTTTAGACAGTGTCTCGAGTCCGATGCTCTCGACGTGTTGCGGGGTTGGTGTGCTTTTTGTCGCAGCTGTATCTTTTTGTGGTGTTGACTTGTCAGCCTCGTTGGCAAATCGCACGGAGCGTGGTAACTTGGTATTAATTTTAAGCGAGGGTTGGCTACTGCTCTTGCTCGCACGGCTTTTGACCGCCTTCCTTCTCTCCTCGGCCTTTTTCAGGCGGGCTACATAGTCCAATCTCTCTTCTGAGATTGGGGGAGCTCGTCCAATTCGGGGATGACTGAGGTGTGCTCTATCCATTGTTTTGAGATACGCATCGCTCCTTTCCCTCCATTTCTTCATCCGTTTGGCAGCAATAGACTGCTTCATCATTTCCTCTGGGTCAACCTGTTCTAGGAACAAGATATTCCCCCCACCACCAAAAAGATCTTTCGTCGCTGGCCGTTTTAGCTTATTTGATGGCGGGGGCTTGAGGTTTCCTTCGAACCCAAGCAAACCCGGCCCAGCACTTGCTGCTTGCTGTCTGGAGAGTGGGCTTGATTCTTCTTCATCGACTTGAAATACTCCAAGTAATCGAGGTCTTTCTCCCTTCTTTTCCTTTAAACCAAGCTTTTTTCGAATCCATTTTTGTAATCGACCATATTTGTCCTTGAGCGGATCTCGGCGGCGGATTTTGTAGTTCATACCGCGAGGAAGTTCTCTCCAATTGGCGTCGGGAAAGGCAAGGGAATCGCTCATATCTGGAGCGAAGTGCTGAACGCGATATATATCTTTGATGCCCTCACAAATGTAACGGCTGACTCTCGCGAAATCCCAAGGGGCGCATGGTACCTTTCGTTCTGGCGGTTCCCATTTCGCTTTGGGGTCTCTGGCGAGAATTTCTTTGATGTCCATAAAATATCGTGGAGCATAAAGGCCAGTCTCCAGTTCCAGCAGTTTCCGTTCGAAGGGGAGCTTTGGTTTCGTTTTATCGTCTTCTGGTGGTAGTTCTGGCGTACTAGGCTTTCTCTCAGGGTCGAGTAATCCCCCCTCATCGTAGAGTGTCGGTATTGTGTCCATCTCGACTGCTTCCTCGTACTGTTGGCCCAGGCTTGATACCGAAGTATCCAGTAAAGCATGTGTGGTTAAGGTGCTCGCCCCTTTTGCTCTTCGTAGTGGTCCTCCTCGACTATAATCATGATATCGATGCCTCAGGGGCGATTTGCTCTTGCTTCGGACCATGATTCACTTTTGAAGAAAGACGTGCTTTAATCCTCCGAAGTTCAAGATCTTCTATTCCATGATATTGTTTGTGATCCCACGAGAAAGTCTTCCGCGAGATGCGAACGCCGAGAGAAATACCGAGTGCGTGGTGTGTTCTCGACTTGGCAATCAGCTCTATAAGAGGTCGTTGTGGCGAGTTGTAGAGGTTTGAAATTAGGGGGCGTTTGTTTTTTGAGCGCGCGACGTTGATGGCTGCCTCGATTCCTTGCACGACGTAAGAACGAGTATCTCTAGAGATTGTCAGAGACTAATACCGCTGTCTCAAGGCCCTTCACAACCTCTGCACCTCCAACTCTCCCATGCGCGAAGCCGCCTTGGTCATCCGTGGTTGTGTGGCAAGTCTGGTTATTTGGTGCCGATCTTTGAGGTGGTGTTGTGGTGATGAAGAGGAGTCGGTTGTGGGATTGGAGAGGGGTCGGCAAAATACATGGTTGTGCACACGCGAAAAGTTTGCGTTCGGTTGGAGCTTCTTCCCATTGATGAGGGCTGCGACGTGGTTTTCTGGATATCTTGAGGGCTTCAGTCACATTCACTCGTTGTCTGCACGAAACATTTCTCAACATCACAACACCAAAACTTGTCCATTTACAAAGATTTTTTACGCATTAGAAAGCTCAATGCCAGGCCTTTCTTTTGATTCTATATACATTATATTTTTTCATTGTTAAGGTCGAGCGCTTTGTTGACCGGCTTTTGAAGTGTCGATGTTGTTTTGCTGGGTCGGCGCAGCCTCGGGCGTTAACGAGGCGTTGTCAACGGCAATAGGGGCGCCAATTTAGAGTTTGCGTGCCGCCCGAATCGGCTAGCGAGCAGCAACATAAACCGGCCACCGAAATATTAGGCCAGCAATGTCCGGTAATACTTGCAGTCATTTCTGTGTGGTGGCTTGGTGACTTTATTGGCCACCACTGCCACATGAAAGCAAGATCTCCAACGCCCGATCTGTTTCACTTGACAGAACCTGGATCGGATACCGTATTGTGCAGGGAGGGCATTCGGCTCATGGCCCACTTGTCAGCTATCTTCTTAGGGAAAATGAGGCTTCAAGACGGGTTGTTTTGCCTTGTTATGAAACTTATGATAGGGCAATGGTGAACAAACTGGGAACAAGCGGAACAAATGGAACAAGCACTTTAACGCTTTGGAGACAGTTGTCTATCAAACTCGGCTTCAATGGCAAGTTGAAGCTGAAATTCATCACAAGAACGCCATTCTGTTCTCTTGCTAATATCCAACACCGCAACAAAGGACCGTCTCTGTATCACCAACGCGTTACTATCTCAATTCACACTCCTCGCTCTATGGAACGGCTTGCATTCCTATTTTGAACCCCATTACCATTTCTAGCTCTGCCGAATGTGCGATATCAAAGGAGCACAAATCTTCCACCTCTTAGAACATGCCCCTCTCCTGGTTTTTGTGAACACCGGTCAACAGAAGGAGATGGCACGTGCTCTCGGTTTTGGCAAGGGGCGAGTTGCTCATATTCACCTTCACCTCTTGAGCGGGCTGTGGATAGCTGAACCGAGGCTAGTTGCAGGGCGATGGCAGATTCACTGATGAACGTCTAGGAATAGCAATTGGACGGTGCCAACGGAAGAAGGCTTCCTGTGAAATTCTTGGAAGCTGGTCGCTTGATTGATTGGTCCAAGTGCAGCAGTCTATTTTTGGCTGGTTGGAGCTGGGGATTCAGTAGATGAGGGGGAGAGGAGGAATTTTGAAAGCCTGCATGGATGGTCTCGACGATGAGGCATGGAAGACGGTCGTTTCGGCATTGAAGTTTCAACCCATAAACAGCGACAGCTATCATTGGAGAAGAGGACAACTGGGAATGGGACCACGAGTCAGGATAGTGGAGCTTGGAGAGGATTACAAGGTGTTACTGCAGTGAAGCTGAAAGGAGGACAATCAAAGAAGAAGAAAAAGAAGTCAAGGGTTAGGAAGACGTAAGTGGTGATTGAATAAGTTGAGAATAGTTTACTGGCATTTGATATGGATTTTTAGGAATCATCGCGGAAAGCGGAACCCAATAAACCCGAAGGCGATGCGCAGGAAGGCGAATTACGCAGAGGGGAGAGAGAGTTGCTGGGAGGAAATAAATGAGAGACCCGCTTTGAAGGGCGGCTTCTACGATGGGATGGGAAGAGAAGGTGATGGCAATGAAGATAATGAAGACAAAGATCCGGAATACGAATCGGATGAGGAGATATTGTTAAGTGGGCAAAAGGCTGCTGAGGATGTGGTTATGAGGGATGTGTATGAGAAGGATGGAGAGAGAGCTAGGTCTTGGGGATGGGGGAAAGAACCGAAGAGGAGAAGCAGAGAGTCTTTCTGCAGGCCATGAGACAGGAAATGCAATTACAAACATCAGGGCAGGAATTTTATCGGGAGATCTTGAGGTGGAGGACGCTATTGCGGATATCGAGAAGGATTTGGCATCAGCGAGTCTGGAAGCGGAGAATGAGAAGGAAATCAATCCAGAAGACAATGTAATGGATCTCGACTTGGAGCAAATAGAAAGCTTAAAGCTAATTAGTCAATTATTTATAGGAGAAGGTGAGGCGGTACACAGAAAGCCTGGTATATTAGAGGGTGGAGGTGGAGTGAGCAGCAAGGTGGTTGGCTGAGAAAGGAGCCGGCGAGAAGGTCAGCAATTGGAACAAAGCGTTACAAGGAGGTGGTTGGGGTTTATGAGTGGGAGGGACTGGGGGGGTAAAGACTTGATATAGTATATTATTTCTATTGAAGTAAGTCGGATTGTGGGCTTATTGGTCCGGTACTATGTGCTCAACAATAAAGAAAGCGACCCTGATATTGTACCAAGATTATAAGCAAGAAGAAAGAAACAATATTGGGGTTCATTTGGGGATACATCTAGTAGGATCCGACAATTCTAAGAGTTTTCCTGCACATTTTCCGGGTGTAAGGGGGCCAATCAAGTTCGTAATTCCACGCCGCCAGTTGCCTTTTGGGGGAAGGACGGCAGCAGTCTGGGGAAGTGACTGGAGTGCATAAAAGTCTGAGGGAGTAATCGATGATATGAGAACTGGGGGTTATGGGTGAGTTGGTGATAAGAGTGCGGATTTCAGGATCAGTGAATCCGTTCATCGCTTGATAGAGATTGGATTCCTCAATGCAGTAGATAGTACGGGCTTTCCTTCTCATGTAGGGATTGACTGAACGCCGCGTTAGTCGTGTGTGACTTAACACTTCCTTCGCACACTGGTTTTCCATCTGCATTGAGGAAGCAAAATTCGAACACATCGCCCCCCCCCCCCCTTTCGAGCTTGATATTCTGTATTAACATAGAAAATGTAGGGCATGAGTATTGATTGGCTTTTTTACGTGTAGTAGCGGTAAAGTCGTGTCCAAACATTAACAGGATCTGACGGAATTGGTATACCGTCAAAGCCGTAGATAGTGCTTGCTTTGTTGCGGTTTCATTCCTTAGATGCGGGTTTGGAGATTTTGAGATCTGCCCGGAATTTCGCCTCATATTGATTGCGTCGGGTTTGACCTGGTGGACCACGAGATTGAAAACATCTTGAGTTGTGACTACTTGGGGCCAGCCGGCTTTGGTTTCTCCAAGCACGTATGGAATTAATCTTTGAAGTGCAAAAAGAACATTGAGGTTACCCTACGGGAGCACGGGGTTGTTAACAAATGACATGGTATTATTAATCAATGCCAGTATGCTATTAGTTAACCATATACCCAGAATCTGGGAAGTCAAATACGGATGATTTTAGAGTTCCGGCGAGTTCTACCTTACTCGCATAAACCATATTCCAGCCAGAGGTCACACCCCACCACTTTTACTACCACGGAGGACTTCCGCGAGGAATCTTGGCCATGAAACTGGCCACATCACCCTTCTACCTTAGAGAATTCCTTCTTCCTCTTCCTCTTCATACACACAACACCACAGGAACCAGGAATCCAGGAATCCAGGAATCCAGGACCACAGGATCACAGGAATACAGGTAGGAATGCAGGTAGGAATACTCTCTCTCTCCATACAGGTAGGAATGCCCTCTGATTCTGCTCCCCCCCCTCTCTCTTTCTCTCTCTCTCCATACAAGTAGGAATGCCCTCATTCTACCCCCACCCCCCTCCACCTCTCTCTCTCTCTCTCTCTCTCAGACGCCACGAGTTAGTGTTTAACATGTGATGTGGGACTCTATGTGGGACACTTATAGTTATTATTTAATGACATGATTTTATTAGAGGCAGAGAGGCATACATAATTAATGACAGTTCTTTTTAATGATATAGAAAAAAACTTGTTATTAAAGTGGGTCGTTTTACATACTAAAAACGGGTAGATAGGGAATGACATCGTATGGCGTTTTGTCATTAAATAATAGAGTTAATTAATGACAGATTCCTGTCATTATTTAACGTTTTCCGTGCTCCCGTAGGGGCGTTCCCATTGTTTGCTTTTCAGTCTTACGTTTTGAACCGAGAGAATAGCGAAAAAAAGACAGGGTATGGACCAGCATCCTATTTGTACCCCTGTTCATGGCCCACCAGGGAGAGTTTTCGTTCCAGAATCAACTATGGATTGATACTTGGTGGTTGTTTCTCGGTTGGCATGAGGGATGATGTTGGCTGAGAAGCCCAACTCCTGATAGTAAGCTTGACAGGCTGTCAATGAATCACATTCGGAATCCAGTTGAGCTAAATCAGGTTCAAGATCATCGCAAATTTCTTCAGGAATGGTAGTCCCTAGTAACGTTTCTGTATAATATTTATTGAGAGCATACGGACTCCGATGGGTGGCTTTGGAGTGCTTTAGAGTGTGCGTTGCTTGGTGTTGATATAGAAGCGGTAACAACATTGATAGCAGAATAATTCAGTGGGGGCTATTATTATAAAGCCTAAAATGGGAGAGGTCCTGGAAACGGGAGAACTCTCCCATTGTAGCCCAATTCTCTTTGCTAGTCTGGCACATTGAAGCCCAAAATGGGAGCGATTCTGGAAACGGGAGAACTCTCCCATTGTGGCCCAATTCTCTTTGATATTCTGACACAATGAGCATTAAAATGAGAGAGAAGGGGTGGGCTTGTGAACGAATTAATTCGGTACGGCTCTTCCTGATAATTACATAAGCGAGGTAGGCCCGTCCGGTCAATGCTCCACCCTCCACCGGCATTTTCCCATCTCCCCTTCTCGCTTATAAATTCTAAAGTGTCCGCAGCCTCTATCAAATTAACCAATCATGGTTGATACAGGGGATGTGGTCTAGTGGTATGATTTGTCCTTAGCAGCTTTCAATCGAGCATTGAAGATGGTGTGGACGAGGTCCGGGGTTCAATTCCCCGCGTCTCCAGCTCTTTTTGCCTCTCGTGGGTATCATTATATCTTTTTTTGTTCATTTGGGCGATCGGTGAGGCAAAGGGGTGGTGTGTTGCGATATTTTTTAAAAAGTTTGCGTGGTGCGAACGGTTTGGGTGCGGAAGTGGAGATGCGGGGCAGGGGCTTAAGCGAGGGCACGAGCCGGGGCCGGGTGTTCGCGATGCTTCAAGGCCAAGACCAACCTGAATTTTGAGTACCGGTAAGGCATTTGATTTTGTCAAAAGATGTTTACTACGTGGATTCTTTTTTACTATTTCAGTATAAATATGAAGCATACTGTAGCAAAGTTTTCCGATTTTGATCTCAATGATTGGAAAGTAGCAAGTCATTGAAAATTTGGAAGGATCGGAGCAGTTCTCGAGATAATAGTTTGAGCGCCCCTCTCCCCCGTTTTTGACCTTATTGTGCCAGATTATTAAAGAGAATTGAGCTTAACGGGAGAGGTACTTCCGTGAACGAACCTCTCCCGTTTTCCTGGCCTCTTTCATTTTAACCCTTATTGTTCCAGGATATTTGAGAGAACAGAAGTCAAAATCGGGAGAGAGGGACGGTCTAAACTAATTAATACGATATGGAAACGAACACCAGAGAAGGGTCTTATTTGAGTGAGTGAAAGAAGGGGAAAGGCAAGAGGAATTGATGGGTGGTAAATAGAGGCAATGCGCTTCTGTTTAGTTCGTACGTAAGTACAGGAGGTGGACGATATAATTAGTCCTTGTTTCCGACACCTATCAATTTCCAACCGTCGTAAAAATTAAACCTGGAATCTGCCCTACCCGAGTGTATTGAGATTATTTACTAATCAAGTTGAAATACAAGGCATATTCAAGTATTGCAAACTGTTTAAATTGAACTCATCAAACACATTTGCCAGCTTAGCCGAGACTAGGATACGAAACACACACGTTACGAGCAATGTCGGCATAAATAACTTGCTCATGCTAGATGGTATCAAATTTACTCGGCATTCGAGCAAAATGCACTGGAAGAAGACGAGAGGTGCAACTGTTTTTCAATCCTTATCAATCCTAGCAAGAGTATGTGGAACAACCCATTGCACAGATTATAAAATCTTAAACCCGAATTTCCTCCTCATAATTATAGCAATCCATGATTTATGCCGCTGGTTTCCGATGTTTCTGAAAATCTAATTGTCACCGAAGATTTCGACGCTGCTGAAGATTCGAGCGCACTGCTTCTAATTTCTAACGATTTGTATTTCTTGGCAAAGATTTATCCTCTACACTCCTAGAACCCACAGGCTGTCAACTAAAGACTCATTGAAGTGTAACTTCGGATTCCCTAACTCCGGCCTCCAAAACTCGGGTTGCGCGGAGGTGCAACAATTCTAGCTTCCCCCTTAAAACTCCAAACACAGCACGAAGTACTTGTATGTGGCTCATTATGCACGCAAAACTGATACCTGATTGGCCGTAAATTTCTTGCATGCGTTAGGAAACCCCATTGCTAAATCCGGGGTGATTCTACTCGATTCAAGGATCAACAGGTTTCTTTGGTAGATAAACATTATGCAATCTTACTTAAGCAGCATTTATTATTCTAGAATCGGCTGCTCGAAGAGCCGTTTACTGGTTTGATGACCCGTGCAAGATGTTCCTGTGACCAGGGAATTATTACAACTCACAAAAACTGCGGAGCTTGCATATATGTATCAGTGACGGTTTGGAGAGCTCAAATAGTATTGCTGTTGAAAGATAGTGATCTAAGATTCTTATTATCGTTTCTGGTGCTGCTGTAAGTATAAAGTACCATCAAAGATATCATTGCTACCGAGACTTCAAAGATTCTTGCAAACTACGACCAAAATTATACGTCTTACCTGGAAAGATGCCATCTATACATCAAGAGCAATATTAGTAGAGCAGCTCAAGACTACTGACTCCGTACCTTCAAAGTCTGGAACACAGTATGGAGTACCAGCCGGACTGAACCGGCTTTTTCTTTGTCGAATTGAAGGGGATATCTTGGTGTTCGATTTCCCGGTGCAATTGATAGAGCATTTATGGAATGGGAAATTGAATTGCAGAGAGGTCGTACCCCCATTGAACGAGCAACGAAATGGCATATGACAGACTACAGGTTGACCTTCCGGTAATAAATCTTAAACCTAACATTTTCCGCGAAACGCTCCAATTGCGTTTGGAGAGTCTTCTATTAAATAAGCCCAAATTCCCTTGAATTTCGGTTTTCTCCAGCCAGAATTCAAGAAGCCATTTTCGGGGAAATTTTCAACTTTGATGTCCAATTTGACCTGAAAAATAACGGCATATTACAATACTTTCAAAGACTGACACGACAGAAGGCCGGCGCAGGCCCTAAAGTAGTAATTGATGGACTTTGGAAGATGCTTATACCGGGCGTGAAAAAGTCTGAATATCGATACTGAACCAAAGTCAAGCCGGACGCGGAATGATTCAAAAGGGGGCAGTATTCAGAAATTGACATGTCCTAGCTATAAAGTGGAGGAAAGCTTTAGCAACGGACGTCTTAAACTCAATGCAAGCATTGAGCCACAAATTGACTTTCCAGTCTATGAAAAACGTAAACAAAAAATGAAAATGAATCGAGAAAGATTCCAATCCGTGAATCATCAACGCTTCGCCGTGTAATTTAATGCTAGCTTTTCACCCGGATAGACTTGGGTCATTGGTTGCTATAACATAGCGCAGTGTTCTAAACGTAAATATCTTTCGCTTGCTTGAGGTGAAATCATGAAGAAAACAATTTACTTGAGTGTTGAATAGAAAACAAGGCATAGACTCCGGAAATGACGTCCAGATATGGATTGAGCAACAAGAGGTGACTTGAAAGAGAAGACTAAGTTCCGTATGTCTTGATAAAGGATATGTGAGAGCCAACCTCAACTCTGCCTGCCACATTCACTGCTTAGGTAACTCCTAGCTCTCTCACCAAACTTTCCCGCCTGTCCCCCTCGATCTTTTACTTATCTCTCAAACCTCCCCCATCACCCCCAATCTCTTTTATACACCCCCTCACTCCACTTCTACACACTCCTCGACCTTTCCTTCTCTATTCCCGAGAATCACCAAACCGAACTCGAGCTTGACTTACTTGCGAGCTACAACACAAAAGCAGACTTGAACTGCTTCAAGTGCACCAACTCAGACTACGCTTGCAGAACTGGAGAAGACCCGGTAGGTAACAAACCCCCAAAAGTCTGCGAACTTTTTGGATTATACTCTCTTCCTGGAATTTGATTGAAAGCGACATACAGAAAGTAGGAAATTGGTGTTTTAAACAATTTGAAAGTTCGCAGACGGAATGAGGTATAGGACAGAAGCCTGGCATCGCAATATCACCAAAACCAATCTCTACAACGAACCACCAAAGTCCGCCGCTCAGCCTTAAGATTCCATGACGCAACACTCACCGTCACCTCCCCTCTGTAGATAAAATACATAGGTACTTCGTACCCCAGCCTCCCTTACAGCAAGTCGGAAATTTTCGCAGCATGGAATCCCACTCTACCAAATAATGATCGACAATCACCGCCCTAAATAGCCTCATGGAACTGCAGCGTCCACAAAGAAAGAGTACGGAAATTATCCAGCTGCGGCTTGACATAAAACAAGCCTGACAAGAAAAACGAAAAGAAATTATCGGCTTGCAGTTGAGGTCTTTCCACGTGCTTCGTGCAGTAGATATTGAAAGAGCAAAGGTTGCTAGCGCATTTACCTACGGAGCTCTCGACCCCAAAGCCAGAAGTCTCAAGAGCGATGTCTGTGATCTACAAAGTCTCGGGTCTGTCTAATTATCGGAGAACTCCAAAAGAAAAAAGACGAGTTCTTGGGTCTAGGCTGGTTAGCACATCATGCAACCAACCCCAGATCTCAAAATTGCGAGCTCGAGCTTCAAGACCACGGCAGCTCCCTTCTCCGAATGTCTTAGGCGGACGGCTCACGCAGTTTCAATTGAATATCCCCCACTGGGCACTCGGAGTGCTCAGGTTCCCAAAACAGCACCAAGCATCACGACGAACCATGGTGTTCTTCGCCATATCCATCCGCCAGTTTGCAAGATCGCCCGCCCACGTTTCTCGCTCAGTCGATGCTACCGTGTGATCAGCTTCCCAATCCGGAGATGAAACAAGTCGTCCCATTCATTCGAGGCGAACCCCAAAATGGCCGTCGACGACGAAGAAGAAGAAGAAAGAAAGGTGAAACATCCCGCTCGACACCACATGCTGCTGCAATGCAAAAAGCGTGGGAATCGCATGCTGCTGCAACTGTCATAGGGTGTGTGGGAGAAAAGAGAGAAAACAAAACGCTAGCACATGTAATGCAGAATCGCTGCGCTGTGATTATGCTCCTTTTGTGCAAGCCGCATGCACAGAATGCAAGTCAGAGCGCCACTAGGCCCCTCGTAGACCAAAATTCTGTAACAATCGCAACACCCAAAAGAATCCTGTCACCGCTCTTTTCCCTCACCTTTCTATCCTCAACAAACACGCCGCACTTTTCAATGCCGAAAATAAATCAAAACGACGACGTATAATTGATTATTCGTGGAACCAGAATCATTTTCGTCTTGGGGCCGCCTCGCGACCCCCCTCACTCATTGGTGCTTGACCCGTCTTGGTGCTTTATTTTTTGTGGATTCCCTCTCGGCTCTCGCCTGGCTCCTGGTCTCGTTGGCGACCCGCGAAAACAACCAAAAGACAAGGTCCCATGACGGTTCGCAAGAGGAGCGGCTCCTCCCTTGCTCCTGCGAGATTCGTCCAGAATGTTCGCAATCGAGATCGTCCGCGTGCAGGTAAAGCGTGGGGAACTACTACCGAAGAGAAGGCGCAAGAACAGCGATTGGTGAGGCTGTTGCTGTGGAGCGAATTGGGTATGAAAGATCCCCCATGTTACTCTGTTGGCTTTTGTTATTCGCCCATGACGGTATTTTAAAAGTAGATGATGAATTTCCTTGTGGCTGATGGCATGTGTAGAGCGTTGGCAGCAGTAAGTCGTCGTCGTAGAAGCCGGGGAAAAGCGATGTCTGATGGAATATAGAGAAGATAACCACATGATTGAGACTGGATACCGGTACGTAAAAGTTGATAATACTGTAATGTTTTGGATATACAGGCACTCTTGCGCCACGGCGCCTGGAGAATCAAAGCCAGCTCTCAAAGTCTTGAAAGTTTTCAAGCGAAAGACCGCTCATCCACTCAAGACATTGTTTTCAAACCATGCTAGATTTAAAAACGGCAAGCCATTCTTTCAGATATCGAAGCGCAATATCGGCTATTGTATTCCCAGATAACATTGTAGTGCTGTTATCTCACACTTTTCTGTGAAATGTTCAGTAGACAACCCTCAAATATATTTTTGTACAATGTTTGACGCATAGTCTTGAATTTGTAGCGTAAATGCAGCGTTCCGTAGGTAGGCTTGAGCTGGACTTTTACAAGAACGAAAGGCGCCCGATCATGTAAATATCCTAGAGCGTTCAGGCGGTTTAAGGCGAGTTTCGCGCTTTAGCTTGTTGAATCCATTATCTCTTGCCTTGCAACGATACGTCGATATCTCAATGGACCAAACTCTTTTTGCGCCCTCGAAGCATCGTTGCAAAGTAAGAAATAGAGGCATTTCGTTCCCAAAGAAAAGAGCCAATATTGCGATTGTTGTTTTCATCTCTTTTCCCAAAAAGGGCCACTCTAACTTCAAATAGTTTCGCTTCTGGATCGATATCGTCTTGTATTCAAAGCTTAAGCTTTGTCCACAATGAGACAGGTAAAACCGCAATGGACAAAATCATAAGCATTGTGATGGTAACACTTGTCCTAGTAAACATCTACTCCCACTTGATCGGTACTACCGTCTTCATCGCACTACCCGTCTACTTTTTCAAAGCAGAAATACCCCCACGATATGCAATCGCAACCCAAGCAGACAAACTAGTCTTCCTGATATACTTCGTGGGTGTATCGGTATGCTTTGCACTATCCGCAACGTTTGACTACCACGTTCCTCAGCAATAGCCCTCGTTGTCAAGCTGACGATTGATAGCTATCACACAATAATGAGCCATAGTCAACTGATGGACACGTTCGGAGCCCAACTCGACTTCCAAGGTGTCATCTTGCTTATGTGGGGAGCAACTATTCCCCTGGTGTTTTATGGCTTCAACTGCGAGCCTGCTCTCCAATACTTCTATTGGGCAATGGTGATGTTCATGCAACCAGCAAATCTCTGCTTCGGCTAACAAGACTCAGCTTTCTCTTCTGGCAGTTGCCTGTTCTATCTCTACCTTTCAGCCAGGCTTCCGAGATCCGTAAGTCCGCTGCCCCTGCCTACTTTTTAGGTATGCTTTTGTTTTCAGTGCATAGCAATGGCGACTTCTATTGAACAAATCACCCCAGAGCCATCTGAAGTACATGGGCATGGCTAGTGCCTTACTTAAGGAGTACACTAACCTTTGAGCCTGAGCTGTAGATATCTGCGACCTGTCCGAGCAGCCACCTTTGGTAGCCTGGCAATATTCACTATGATACCAGTTATACATGGCGCCCGGAAATACGGTTGGGAGTTGCAAAACCAACGAATGGGGATCACGTACGTGGTCCAGACACTGGCCTTGAATGTTGTTGGCGCAAGTGCATATGCTCTCAAGGTTTGATTCGAAACCTCGTTGCGAAATTCGATTACTAAATGGTAATAGATACCCGAAAGATGGTGTAGAAGGAAATTTGATATCTTTGGCGCAAGCCACCAAGTATTCCACATCTTGGTAGTTCTCGCGTCTCTCACGTATGCTCGAGGCTTGATTCAGTCCTTCGATTTCCTCCATGCTTATGGAGCCGCAACATGTTGATGCTGTGTTGGTACTACTTGGTACTCACAGGACCAGTACTAGAGGGTTTTCGCAACTCGATTATCATGAAAAAAGACCCTTTTCCTGTACAGCAAGGGTCTTTTTTGGGGGGTATGAACAGCCAGCGAGACCCATATATTTCATAAATTCATAGAATAGAGCGCTCTCACTGGCCTTTGCCCTGGCTCTTCGGATCCTAGCAAATTCTGGCTGTCTATGACCCAGATCTGGCTGTTCATGACCCAGATCAGGGGGGAATGGCTGTTCTTGCCCTACAGTCTTCTGAACCGTCGTTACAGAGGGTCAAAAAGCCTAAAAGTGGAGAAGAAGTGGGTGGCGCTGAGGCCATTCGCAAGGTTAAGCCCAATTTAAATCACGTATCCACACCCTTTTATCCTTACTGTACCGTTTTTTGGCTAGGGGGTCTTTTTTCATGATAATCGAGTTGCGAAAACCCTCTACTGTGTACATAGTGAGAGCAGATTCGTGACATTGCACTATGGCGTACAACTTGGCTGATTGCCGGTATGTATATAATCATGCTTCAAGTATAATAGACGCGCAAAACCCCACGTCGTTGACACGCAAATGGGACAGGGCTAGGGCGGGGATACCACGAAGGCATAAACTCCTGCGCCTCATGACGAGCAGCCCAGTTTATGCGTCAATCATAATCGAAAACTTTGTCCCCACTGCAATCGTTATCAGGACCTGCGGACCCTGCCGCTGTTAATCACAGCGTGGGCCATAGAAGTGACCGAGTCTTCTTCCCCGGGGCATGAAACCTTCGAGAAGACCCGTTGGTCGGGGTGCCGGAATGGGTGGCCTGCCACAAGTTCAGACCGGACAACACTCATAAATAAGTATAAGGGCCGCCCCCTGCAAGATCTCTTGCCAACCAAATCATTCTTACCAAACTTTCTTTGACATGGATCTGGTCGCATCTGGTCGCAATTCGCCACGGCTTGGGTCCCGGCTTGACCTCCGGTGTGATTGAAGGCAGGGAAGATGACCGAGAATACAACCCAGGAATAGATGCCGAGGACTGTTGATCGACGAGAGCGTTTGAGTGCGGAGAAAGCCAGAAGTTGAGATGAGCCACGCGAAAATATTAGACGAAGTGTAGTGTCTCAGATGTGGCTTTGCTGACGATGTAGGCGTTGATTCGTATAACGGTAAAAGTGAAGGATTCTTACATTTCTTTGAAATCGAGTGTACAGAAATCCTTCGGGTCTTCAAGGTAAACGACGAGCGGTGGACAAAGGATAGAACAGCTTTGAGTGGCTAGAGTAACGAGTAGAGTGGTATGGCAATCTGGCCTGGGGCGTGGGATGATTTTCGCCAAACGTTGGTGGGCCGTCAAAAGTGCCGCACTCTTGCCTTTACTGTGACCCTGCCGTCTGGTCTCGGCGAAACATTGTGAAGATTCCAAAATGCAACTTCATGCAGGTCAAAAAGTCCAATATCCAAATCCAGTCAGCCCACGAAGCAGAATCCCGGAATGGGGAATCTGGGGGCTGTTCTGCAACCTTCCTGATTATTCTGCAGCGGAGAAAACCCGCGCTAGAAAACTATGACTTCAATCCGGCCAATCTTTCAGAAGGGTTTGAGAGGAGTGAGGCTTAAGCTTCGTCATGGACCGTCGTCGAGGAGGTTCTCGAGCAGCGGAAAGGATAAGATAAAGAGCTGACCTACGCCATCTAGCGATCCCCGTTTTGACACTAAGCCTAACTATAGACAAACTATCGAAAGCTAAAGAAAGCCAAAACCTTTGCAAGTCGAAGTAGAAAACAATCTACTAATAACAATTCTTGCGCGCCTGATTGGGTGTGTTTCCGAAGATCCCTGGTCACGACTCGAGGCACGTTCTTCCCACGCATTTTTGGATCCAGTTCTTCGGGACTTTTTTCAGTCTCTCATGATAACGTCTGTTCGCGATGTATGTCGCTTCTTTGGGAATAGAGGCAAACCATTTCGCAATATCTTTCTCCGTGGGCTACCCACCCTAACCAAAATCAATTCCAACCAACGGCAGCGGCAGTCCCTACCGGAAGACCCGCCGTGATTTTGGCACCATCGTCCGGAACCCGCGGGCGGGGAACGCTATCACTAGAAGTCGACGGTCTTGCGCCGTTGATATTCCAGGCCCGCGAAGATCGCCATCTCTCAGAACTTCGGGAGCCCACCGACAATCGATAGGGCGCCAGCGGGAAGAAGCGATAGAAATCACTTCTAACCTCATTGAAGCATTTCGCTCAGATGATGATTTTGCGTCCCTTTGAAACGGGAGCAGGTACGGAGTAGCTCTGCAACGAGTTTGGCAGGTCGAACGTACATCTGACGTCTGCATACAAAATGCAGCATCGTCAATTCGGATTGTGCGGTACAGTACCTGCATTGTTCCTGCAGTACTGCAAAAAAAGGCACCCACCTCCGATTGGCTGATATTGATGCATATGTTCGATGTGGCCTCATGGCATGGCACGCCCGATAAGACCGTTCTGCCATCAGCCCCCTGCGTGGTGACCGCCGAGACCAGAGTGGCATCAGCGGCCTCACCCACCAGTCTTGACTCTTGAGTCTTGACGACGCTTTAGATGCCTTTCGTCCAAAAAACCAGGACCCCAAGCAGAAGTGCTAGAATGACTAGAAGTGCTAGAATTGCTCGTGAGACGACGGGAGAAGCCATGGACTACTTCAGGACGAGATCTTCTGCTGACCGCTCTGCTTGAAAGTGTACAGACGGGAGAAGAGAATTCTACTGGTAGGTCGTACCTGAAAGCGAATGTACAGAACATATGGTACTTCGTAAGTTGTTGGAGGTTGCAATTGGAGTGCCTGTCGCCTGCAAGGGCCCTTGGTCGTAGGCGTTGGAGAGGCTCCTTCTGGAAGTCCACCGAAGCATTGAAGCCGACCTATTCGGGGGCCTTCATAAAACCAACCCATGAGGGTGTGAAGGACCATTGCGGACCACTCAGAGCGAAGAGGATAAAAGGGACTGCAGCAGCAACGTGCACAAAATCGACGCCTTGCATCTGAGGCTGCCCACCCGATGCGCGGTTAAAGCAGCAGCCAGCTATGTTTAGGTCGCGCTCACAAGCATCTTGGGAACTCCGCACCGTTCATTAGCCAGCCAATGAATAATGCACACTTATGCAAGATGCCAGACCACACAGCGACAGTGACACTCGAAGAATCCTCTGTGACGATGATTCGGTGTGGTACAGGCAAAAACAATCGAATGGGAAGCAGCGCGCGCACCAATGATCGGATGGTGATGGGTTTGCTCGGTTTGACAGGTTGCCAACTGTGGTCGAGCCGCTGCCTTCATCTGAGCGCGTCCTGACTGTGCATCGCGAATCGCTCGCTCGACGCAGCTGACATCCTTCATACTCCATAGTCCAACGTTCGAACCGCTTCAGCAGGAGCCATCTATGAGGATCGAGCTAGAAATCGGGCTGCTATCGCTATCGTCTCGTATCGCTCTATCGATAAGCTCCCTTCCCCATACTCCGTCGCATGCTGGCATCAGGGGCTTCCCATCAGATTTGGAATCGCTTTATTTCCAGAAATGGTGTTAATTTAGAAGTAAGTCCAGATCCAGGTCGGATTGGGAAGAGGTGAGAAGCCAAAGTTTTGGCACCAGATCTTCAGTTATGTCAAACAACGGCGTAGTGCTACTGATGAACGATGGACGATGGACGATAGACCACCTCCATGGAAAACACATTCATTTGAGCCTAAAGTCGTTCCTGACCGACATTATCTCAAACTCACAGCGCACAGTGGAAGGAAGCCAATTCCCAGATGCAAGCCCTTCGTGCGGATACCGAGGCTGAGAGACCAGTCAGCTTCAAGACTGGATGGAAAATATGGTGGTGTGCAGTGTGAGGAAGATCTCATCTGTAAGAATGGAGGTCTGTCCGCATCGCAGAAGGATGAGATCCATTCGTCGATTCTATCGATAACGAACGCACACCTGCTCGAAATGGAAGGGAAAAATCATCATTCTGTTCCTGCAGAAATCCTTCTTGGGGAATCCTTCAGCCGTGGTAGGACGATGATTATTCCACGATCTGACATACATGAATACCAATCATCCAAAGGAATTGTGTGGTGGGTGTAATGGTGCATTTTTACCCGCAGCAAAGAACTTGGATCGTTTCCCACATGTAGTCGTCATCCTCCTCTCAACCGGCTCAAGAGTTTCATGTTTCATGGCTTGCAGCCCCTCCATAGGAGGGGAAGTGCCAAAAGAGGGAGCTGCTGATAACGAGGGTGAAGGCTGAGAGAAAATATATCTAGCCTCATGTTGGCATTGGCAGCCTTCAAACGGTGACGCCTTGGTTGCATACGGTACCGGTAGAAATGGATGCCTTTCGGTGCGGTAGTTACTGTGGGTGTTCCTGAAACATTCAAGCAACACTGCCTCGCTAGTCGTACGAATAGTTGCAAGTGGAGATACTTGGGATAATTGCAGTATGGGGAGCCGTGCACAGCAGTGCAAGCCAATCCATATGAATAACGCTTTCTGAATGGTTGTAGACGTGTTTCGCGTTTTGCTATTTCTTAGGGCACAAGACCAGTTGGAACCGGTGCTGCCACAGTGCTGGTAATCCTCTAAATAGCGCTAATATAGAAGAAGTGAGGTACGAAGATAGAAGATGTGTGGCGTTTTTGTCGCTTAAGCTATTATTACTTACCCAACACCACCTACGTTATTAGCCTCGCCTTTACAGCGTCAGCGGCAGATTGAGTAAGATGAATCATCTGGAGGCAATCATATCTTGTTTCTTCCGCTTTGATGTTGTCGGCGTGGACGCATAGTTTCCATCTGAGGAAGCCGAGGAGGACGTGCTCTGCTTCCCCTCGCGAGTAAGTTTCAATCTTTTGCATGACGCCGTGGAGGATCGACGCCTTCGACTTACCCAAACTGGGTTGTCAAATCAGGCCTCAGAGAACCTAAGAACCGCGCTCTGCATGCGCTCACAGCACAGCGCGCGGCGGCACATATCAATAGTTGAAGTATAATACTGAATCGGACGGTGTCTCTGAGCGCTTCCCAGTTGCTACGGACTTCGTACTGGTCGCACATTTGTGCTATGGCGGCAGCATTTGCTCAGTTGAGATGTCGCTGTTGGTAAAGGTTTCTGCTGCATAGTGGTCGGTGATTGTGCTGAGAATGGTTGCCGAGTTGCGAGTCGGGACGAGGCTGCTGGGAGCGCGCGCTGGTTGTTGCTCTACTCTCCCGCATTATCATGGACCGGAGAAGGTCGCGCATGAGCAGCGCCAGCGTGGTGTTGACGACGAAACAGGGAAGATGGCGATGGCGACAAAAGCGCCAACCTGCTTTCTCGCACCGCACCGTACGGTATTCCAGCCCCCATAGGCCTGTGAGAGGGTGAGAGGGGCGAGATGGTCGTGAATTTGAATTTGAATTTGTTGCGCGTACGCGAGGGGGCGCGGTCGTATGGGCTCTGGAGCCCGCTGCCCGTATTGCAAGCAACAAACAAGTGGAGACCCCGTACTCGTCGTCGTGCTTATGCTTATGCATGCATTACTTTTGGTGTCTGGTGTCTTGTCTGGCGCGTCCAAGACAGCTCGCCGCTTTGCGGGCGTTGGAATTGTGTGCCTGCAGCGTGGAGGCGTCCAGAGGCCGCTGGCTGGAGAGAAATGCGAACAAAAAGACCCCCCTGAGCCCTGAACGACCCCCCCCCCAAGAAGTCGATCCCGGCACGGCTGTCCAACCAGGCCGCCGGCGTTCCACCCTCTTCCGCTGGGGTGGCAAACTCCCGGAGAACCCACTCTCTCTCTATCGCCCTCGCTGATGGCCAGCAGTCGAAAATGTGTCGAACACGGCCGAACACCAATCCTTGCCCAACGCCTCGCCTCTGCAAGACTACCTAGACTAGCCCGTCTGCAAGCATGCCCGCATACCCCCATACGGTCGACTGCCATGCCATCCCAATACTAGCACTAGCACTAGCACACTAGTACACTAGCACCACTAGCATCCACCCTCCACCCTCCACCCACCAAACTCCCCTCGCCCCCCATCCACTCATCCAACGCCTGCACTGCTGGGCTGGATTTAGTATCGTATCCATCCAGATGCTGCCCGGAATACATGGGTCTTGCCTGACCACCCCACCCACTTACCACGAAGCCTTTCTGGTTCCTGACCCGCCCGTTGGCTATCATTTTCCCTCCCCATGTCTCCTCACAACCCTGCATAGGGTGCTATCGCTCCAACGCTCGTGGATGGGTGATCGTTTTCTCTACTTTATTGCAGGGTCCCCGTCACCACTCTCGTTTGTCCGTCGCTCAGGTTTATCCTCTCAACACGCCAACAATTCTTCTTATACCGGCCCTCGGTTTCCCTTTTGTACATCAACCTTTTTTGGATCAACTTCGATTTGTGCTGTACATCAAGCCGCTCGATTTTCTTCCGTTCCTTCTTTTGCAAAAGATTGTCTGTATAACCTCCTCGTAACGAACGAACCTTCGACAGCAAGCACTCCAAACACTCGTCCATCGACCTCGACCGCCTTTCCGCGAGCGAATGTATAACAAGTTTCGACAGATATAACTATTAGACAGACTTGGAACCACCAAGCTGTTGTCCAGTCACTCCCTAGACCGGTGCCTCATTCTTGACTCTCACGAGTATCGACGCCCATCAGCAAACTGCTTTTATCGAAAACGTATAGTAATCAAACGACTGAAACCACTTGGCTTCTCAACAGTATGTACCCAATTCCACTAGAATGGCTCTGCTGTCTCTCCCCTCGAATAACTTGCTCCGCCGTGCGTGCCAGAAGAGACAAGACTGACACTTGACAGTCAAACCAATCGAAATGGACTCCGCATATGCACCAGTGATGGAGCAATCGCCGTTCTTCTTTTATAATCCCAATCCAGATAACCGCCAGCATGGGCACTTCTCCCAGCATCCTAACAACGCGCCGATGCCAGTGTACCACCAAGCCGTGCCAACAATGCCATCAACCCCAATCTATTCCCGGCCCAACTCATCTTGCTCACAGCCGCCAATGCAGCCGCAAATATACCACTCCGGATTTGCGGGCACCATGACGCCCATGGCCTCCCCTCGTCCGATGTACCAAAAGCCGACAATTCTCATCCACGAGCACGCCCCGCGGATGCGAATGGACAGCGAGATGACCGACGACATGTGGACGCCTCCATTGTCTGCCTCTGGGAGCGTCGGCAGCCCCGCCAGCTGCGAAGGTCTGCAAACACCGCTGGGCAGCAATGTCTTCTTGGGACTCGGAGCTTTCGAGGGCGTCAAGGAAGGCTGCGAGAGTGCCGTGCAGTCGGAGAACTTGATTGACGACTGGGCCCGATGCGCGTCGCCCCCAATGACTCCAGGTACGTGAATATAGATGCGGATTTCTTCCTTTTGTGCCTGAATGTAAGGTGTGCGGATTGTGGGCCGATAGGATGTGGTGTTGTGTGCGGAGAGGCGGAGAGGGTGGTTGTCTATTCACAAAGTTGCTGCTGGGGAGACCACCGAACTAATCCGGTTTGGCACCACAGTGTTCATCCACAACGCCAACACCTTAGCGAGCCACGCTAGTGATCTTCTCTCTGCAACGAGTTGTCCCTCGCTTTCCCCCTGCGCCAGCCCTTATCCACGATCCGTCATTTCAGACCAGGACTTCGACTTCTGCGATCCTCGCAATCTTACCGTTGCATCTGGTGCTTCACCTCCCTCTGCAGCTTCCGCCCTCATAAGATCCGCCGATTTCCCAGCCCTGCCTACCCTCTGCGCAGGAGACGACGAGGAGCATCGCATGCTCAAGGGCGAGACTTTTGACAAATTCGCACACAGCACCTTTACCTTCACCGCCCCTCCCCACCACGGCCTGCCATCCTTCGACCAATTCTCCGACCTCGACTCCGAGGAAGATTTCGTGAACGGCCTGGTGAATTTTCCCAGCACGGACAACGTCCAATTCTTTGGCGCCAAGAGACAACGCACCGGCTCCGGCTCCGACCTGCTCTCTCTGCACAGCGAGCCCTTCATCAGCGAGGACGACTTTGAGGAATTCGAGAACTTTGACGACGCGGAGCAGTTCGCCGTCGCGTGTCTGCCCAGCCCACCGGCCTCTGGTTCCGAAGCCGAAGCCCAAATCAAGAAGGAGAAGCGCACCAAGAAACCCAAGAAGGCCCGTCGCGCAGAAGAAGACGACTCGACCGAGTTTGACAACCTTGTCCGCTCGCGCAAATACACCGTCCCAATGAATTCTGCATCGGGAGCTCCCGCCCAAGAAGGCTCGAGCCAAGGCCACCATCACCACTCCGCTGCGAACAGCCAGTCTGGTTCGTCAGAGCACCACGCTACCAACAGCGTCATGGGCTCAGACTCGGGCAACACCCCTCAGACTGCACCTGTCAATCGCCGTGGCCGCAAGCAATCCCTGACCGAGGACCCATCCAAGACCTTCGTCTGCGACAAGTGCAATCGCCGCTTCCGCCGTCAAGAACACCTTAAACGCCACTATCGATCCCTTCACACTGAGGACAAGCCATTCGAATGCCATGAGTGCGGCAAGAAGTTTTCCCGCAGCGACAACTTGTCCCAACATGCCCGTACGCACGGCAGTGGTGCCATTGTCATGGGCGTACTAGAAGATGGCGAAGTCCCCAGCGATCACATGGACTCACCGTCAGATAGCGAACAGATAGCAACCTTGGGCGATGTTCTCTTCCATGTTGCCCAAGCTGCCTCTGGCAGTGACAGCGACGAAAGTGGTAGCGACCGCAAGAAGCGCAAGCGCTCCGAATAAGAGACGCTTCATGATATAGCTCGTGGCACGACGAAAGTCCTGTCACTGATACGAATCTTATGATATGAAGAGAATTCAGCTCGTTCTCACTTCGGTTTCTTGTACGGTTGGGTTATGGGGAAAACGGTCTCGCGGCCTAGCGGATGTGATCACGACGGACGGGTCTCTCAAATCAAAAGTATTTTGCCTGGGTTTTCTTCTCTTCACTGTATCAAATTTCCTATTTGCTGTTATTTGCACCGATTTAGCGTCATGACGGACCATGGGGGAAAGGGTTAGGAGAGCCTTCTGATGAGGGAACTGTGCTATTTTGCCTTCTTTACATTCGTTGTAATACTACTACAGCGGAACCCGGTGAACCGTTGTAGCGCGTCCGTTACTCTGCACTTTCGTCAGATCCATTTATCGCCTGCTCTCCATGATGCAGACACGATGTACACCAGCACACTTGTAAAATTCATCTGAGGAACAAAACAAACTACTCTCGTCCCATCCATTTGCAGTGAACACTTATACGTGACTCGGTAGACTCCCTACTAAACCTTAGAGGCCACCCAATCTCTGCTGAGTACATGAGAAATGTGTTATTGATATGAGAATTAATTGACAGGCAAAATTCAAAGTGTCGTGGTTGGTTGCGGGTCTAGGGCAAGCGCTAAATCTGCCCCCGGGAAAAGGACCTATGGTAGCTGAAGACCCCAACTCAACTCAGCCGCAAACCCCGCGTCGCTTCAATCAGCCCAAATCTCAGGTTCTGCAGGAACCGCTGCATGCCGCCAAATCTGCGGTTGAATGGGGGTGAGAAGTGACATTGTGCAAGACTTGACTCTTGACGGCCTTCCTTCTATTCTCCGGCATGGCCGACCTCCAGTCTGAGTCGCTGAACGTGATCGCGCTAATTTCAGGCGGCAAAGACAGTTTCTTTTCTCTGCTGCACTGCATACAACATGGGCATAAAGTGGTGGCCTTGGCCAATTTGTATCCAGCCCCTCCAGCCTCCAAAGAAGCATCTGGCGGTGCCGGTGTTGGCGAGGCAGACAGCGATGAGGAGCACGACCTGAACAGCTTCATGTACCAAACGGTGGGCCACACCGTCATCCCGCTGTACGAGCAGGCTCTGGGAATTCCCCTTTACCGCGAGCCTATCGTTGGCAATGCTGGGCATAGTGGTGCTACTTACAAGCATGTCGTTCAAGCTGGAGAGGGCGATGAGACCGAGTCGTTGGTTCCGCTCTTGACGAGGATCATGGAAGAGCATCCCACTGCGAATGCACTGAGCACCGGTGCCATTTTGTCTACGTACCAAAGGACGCGAGTTGAGTCTGTAGCTCTGCGATTGGGTCTCACGCCTCTCGGTTTCTTGTGGAAGTATCCAGTCCTACCTCCCGGCACCCAGGTATCTCTTCTTGAGGATATGGAAGCCGTGGGACTAGATGCAAGGCTCATCAAGGTTGCGAGTGGTGGGCTTGATGAGGCTTTCCTTTGGGAGAACGTGGCAAGTCCAAATGCCAGGCACCGGATCGACAAAGCTGTAAGGAGGTTTGGCGTTGATGGTGATGGTGCAGTACTCGGCGAGGGAGGTGAGTTTGAGACTTTGGTCCTTGATGGCCCTGCTACGCTTTTCAAGAAGAAGATAGAAATCTTGGAGGAGGATAGAAGTATTGTGAGAGAAGGCGGAGGCGCTGCATGGCTACGAATTCGGACAGCTAAGGTGGCACCGAAAGATCAAGTTGATACTTCAAAGCCACAATGCCGAATTCCTCATCTACTCGATACTACATTTACCAAGATCTTTGAGACCCTCAATAACACCAATCAAGATACTTTGGTACCAAGAGTTCCGACCGAGGAAAGGCCTCTGAAGCCAACCCGTATTGCAAGGCAAGGTGGCACTTTATTCTGGACTGCTTTCCCACATCCTACGGAACATTCAAAGAGTGTCTCAGAACAAGCTAGTGCTTTAGTCTCTGATATTCGGAATTATTTGGCACTTCAAAAGCTATCTTCAACGGCAATCACAGCTACAACTATTCTCCTCCGCTCCATGAATGACTTTGCAGAGATCAACAAGGTACGCGTTTACCATAATGCTAGCCCACAGTTTTGTCATATGCTAAGGGATATGTTTAGATCTATAGCACACTATTCCCTGAACCAAACCCTCCCGCACGAGTAACAATATCTACCGGCTCTCTCTTCTCGCCAAACATCCATCTTGTCATCCACCTTCAAATAGCCCCCTACATAGCTTCCATCCCACAGACACGGAAAGGGCTACATGTACAATCTCGCTCTTATTGGGCACCGGCAAACATAGGACCGTACTCACAAGCCATCTCTGTTCCCGCCAGCAGCGACTCAACTCCTCAGCGCACCGTCAGCATTGCAGGTCAAATTCCTCTAATTCCACACACCATGACT
The DNA here is from genome assembly GCA_003988905.1 of Hymenotorrendiella dingleyae. Classification (NCBI taxonomy): domain Eukaryota; kingdom Fungi; phylum Ascomycota; class Leotiomycetes; order Helotiales; family Helotiaceae; genus Hymenotorrendiella; species Hymenotorrendiella dingleyae. Next base: position 59,812 of record QYAP01000247.1, read on the forward strand.
CTTCCACCAGCTCCTGATTTCAATCTCCAAGCCACTCTTTCCCTCCAACACCTCCACCGCGTCGCCCTCGAAATGGACGTATGTTGGTTCTCAAGCGCAGTTGCCTACCTCCCCATCTCCACATCATCCACCAACGACGTCCACGCCAAAACAGCAGGACGAGCATGGTCTCTATTACACCAGAGGCCATCAGATTTGGATTCCGATGATGAAGATGACGAAAGTCGAGATCTCTGGGAAGAGAAACATCACGCTTCTCTCGCCTCACTAAGCATATCGCAATCCACAAAATCACTGCCAGATTTCTCGACCATCACTTCCCCTTCTCCCAACGTCATCCCGCCCTTCTTCGCCGCAGAAGTAGAATCTCTTCCCCGCAACGCAGGAATTGAATGGCACGCCCACCACGGTCTTACGCCTGGACCTATTCATATCCATCCCACAATTTACGGTTCCGGTTGGACAATTTATCAAATGTCCTTTTCCAATCGTCTACAAACAATACTCTGTGTCCACTCCTTGGAAAACCGACATTCGGAATTTGAAAGAGCACTGGGTGGCGCAATGGAGGCTTTAGGGCTTGATTTGAAGGAGGGAGAGGAACGTCCATATTTGTCTTATTATACGCCTGATGCTGTGGATGGGTGGTGGAAAGGGGGTATGGATGGCGTTATTCTATGTCATCGGATTTGGGATGTTGAGGGTAGGAGGGTAGGCGCGGTGTTTTTGTTTGATACTGCGGTGGAGTAAGGATTTGCATAAGATTCTCTCCCGAATACCCTCAAAAAATCTCTGTAACTCGCAGGCCTCATGGTCTCTTATCATGGCCAGCTGTGATAGCCTCAAACTAGGTGAATTTCAGATAAGTACCGTAACTGTTATACGCCTAACGCACTAACCAGTTCATCGTTCCCGTTTTCTGTTCCCTCATATCCTCACGAGAATCAAGGTTGCGGAAATACAGACATCACTAAATAGAAGCTCAACAAATGCATTACTTGAGGGTCGACCTGATAACTATACAGCCATATTATCCTCAATGCATTTACCACTTCCTGACATACCGGTAGGAAGCGATCTCAGGGGTTCACTACGCGCTAACCGAGTCTTAGCAACCATGCTAGTTATCAGAATTTCGGCCCCTGAGTACGGTACTAAATTTTGGTAGGGTAGCATCAGGTTCAGGTAGCGACTGCCTAGAGGAGCTGCCATTCACGTGTCGGGCGGTGTCCAGGCTCTCTTCTGAGGCCCCTCGAACCCATTCCCCTGCAGGTTTTGAGGCCCTATCTGGTGTAACCCACCCTTTCAACTCTTTGCATCCCGCTCACCCCGCAACTTCTGAGGCCCCATCTTTGCGAGGCTCTCAGAGCCTTGCGCTCAAGTCTATTTAGTCCCCTCAAAATGCCTTCTCATTCTTCTTTCGTCATGATCACTACCACCGTTTACTAACGGGGACGAAGGCCACAAAGCCCAACTCCCCGACCACCTCCACCCGAGCGGAGACGGTATCTCCGCATCATAACACATCGACCACGACTATGAACGGCAACTAGGTTATACCAACGACCCTCATGGCCTCTCTTCGACTCTTTACAGTCCTTGTGACCTTGACGAGCTTCTTGATGGAAAATTTCTATCTGTAGCTCGCCATCGCGCACTTACCATTGGCGATCCTAGCACGGAACCTGGCAGCAACTCCTTCGCCCAGGCAGCCGATGCTTCGTCAACCACTTTCACAATACCAGATACCAATGCCTCAACTTTTCCCGGGTCTCCCAGTCTCGAGCCACCCGGCTCCTGGAGAGATTCGTCTATGTCTCTTGAAGCAACAAGCTGCTCAAGCCCACCCACAGCTGGCCTTACCCCGTCAACCAACTCACAAATTCAAGCTTCTGAGCCTTCGTCAACTCCCTATGAGACGAGTTCAGATGGTGGTGAAATTAGAGATGGACCCCAAGCAAGCCAATCAGTGTTCCAATGTCCCCAGTGTCCTCAGACCAGAATTTCTCAAGGAGAGCTCAAGTATGTCCTGAAAACTTTCTTATCTCTCAGCTTTGAATTCCTCGTCGCCCGGGTAGAATTTCAGCCAGAAAGAGTCGGTGGCTAACAGTACTTAAGTCGTCATATCAACACCCACAGACGACCGTTCAGGTGCACCCATTGCCCTGAAAGAAGAGCGACACGAAGGGATCTCATGCGACATCAAGCCACACATGCGAAGCCTCGCATGTATTTCTGCCCGCTATTAGGGTGTATTTACGATGCTCGCGGACCAAAGAACGGGTTCAGCTCACGACTAGACAACGCCAAGAGACATATCAGGAATGCCCATCCAGACATTCCCGGTTTAAACGTATTGCGAGAGGACAGTGAAGGTAGACTTTTCGAGATGTAGAGATGGCCAGAGGGTCATTCATCATGGAAGATGTTGGAAGACGATCAACGATACTTATCATTAATGGGTTCAAATGAATCCCAGAAAGCGACAACCGCAATTTGCGACTACTTGACCTCGCGCGCCATTATGTATTTCAACCAGTCTACGAAGCCACAATTAGCAAAGTTCGGCTCAACGAAGCCCACAAACCGCAGTCGAATATTCACAGAGCATACCGAAATGGCACCGAACATTTGCAGCTGGTCAGCTCTGGAGGGAGGTTCACAGATGCATCGAATGCTTTCTCGTGCCCAAGTTACCTGCTATAGGGAGATAATCCGGGAAAGACGTTCTGAAGTTGGCCAAAATGAAAAACGTTGCTGTGGCATAATTTCAAACATGTGCTACAACTTCACACAGCTATATCTCTCCCACGAGTCGAGCTCTAACTTTCGGGAAGATCTGGAGCGCGGATTTCGAGACGACGTAGACCATATGGGTGTTGAGCATGCACAGCTCGAGAAAAATCTGGCCGAGGGAGAACTTGCGTTAGCACAAATGGAGTATGAATACTACTGCTCAGAAATACTCTCAGCAATAGTAGGCTCATACACGACCTCCGATGCCAAATTCTCAACACCGCACAAGCACTTACTGTCCATTGACAGCCAGAGATTTTGGTGTGACATCGAAAACTGGGAATCATTTCTAACCATTCGTCAATATCAAAGGACCTCTTCGTCCAAGCAGCGGCCCTACAATCGGGTCTGGGTGTATTCACAGATATATCGAGTTGACGCCATCGCTGCCAAGTCCTGAGCAAGACATTAAACTGCTCCTGTGGACCCGAATGAGTTGAGGCAGCCATCAGCAAGGTGCCTCATACGCAGAACTTTGGAAGCTTGATTTCGTGGCTCAAGCGAAATTCGCCGGTGTGCCTTGTTGCGGTTTGGCCAGGGCTGGCGAGAATGCTAATGATCTATACATTGGTATGAGGATCTCCTTTGTTATCTTAACATATGCACGAAAAGTGCATAGACGCCATACTACCAGACTCCCGCTGCTTGGGAACACCTTCACATCACCATTTGCCAGAGGAGGAAAAGGGAACTGGCTTCCTTTTGGTATTTTTTTGGTTCATCATCGTGGATGCGATAGATTCGCATTACGGCTTTTCTTATGGTGTGGCGCGCGGCGGAGTTTAGGCTATTCCGGCGTATTTGTTTTTAGGATAAATTGATTATTCGAACGATTTAAATTAAAAGAATGGGTTTAATTAATGCTTAAAGCTCTTAAACCTATTTGCTGCAATAGCTTTTATTCAATATAAAATCGTAAAGGTTATTTCGTAAAACCGGGTAACCCAGTTGTGCAGATCTCCATAACAGGGTAAGCTACCGAGAATAGCACTTGGTCAGTTTTTTTCCCCCTGAGGAAATCGCAGGGTAACCTGACGGGGATAGAAGTTCCCGGGTAAGCGCATGAGAATAAGGATCGCAGACGCAAATTTTTGAAACTTTTTTGAATGTTGAGAATGAGAAACTTATAGTTACTAGGCTAGGGCTAATGTACAGAATTTTCTATGATACTTCGATTGATCCAAAGAGAATAAGCTACTAGTTTGCCTACAATGGCTTCGAAGTTTTTGAGGTCGAGAGTAAAGTTGACTGCGCGACAGGAAGCACACTACAGTACTCATTTCATGAGAATGTGCGTGACTCAACTTGCCGTTTACGCACTGTTTCTCTCCCTCTTCCTATTGCTATAGAATCAGATCAAGATGTAGCGGACATAGTCAGCTCTTGTAAGTGTACAGCGGCGCTGGACCACTGTTACCATGAATGAAGCTACAGCTCATAAAAATTGGCTACGCCAAATAGACCACTGCAGAATCAAGAGATCTCGCTCCCCAGTGTAGTGACTGTCTACGAGACCACCCAGTTACCGTCCTAGACCTCGTTGTGCTAACCATATACTTGGCATATGACCTGAAGCACGTCGGTGTTTACAAAATCTTCGAGACGTAGCAAACGGTCGCCTGATGCTCTCAAATGGTTAGGTACAATGAAGTCCAAACAAAACAGGACTGGTCTCAAAAGCCGCGCTGGTCATACTTGCACGGGCTGACGACCGCAATAATTGGATTAAGAGCCCATCTTGCCTCCCGATTTGAACTCAACTCTCTTAGGCATTGAGGGCCAATAGCTGGGGAGACCATAAAACGGGAGTCCCCAACCCATTCTCACCAGTATTCTCTTTAGCGTCCTGGCACATTGAAGTTCAAGACGGGAGAGTGGTGGGTAATCAATACGGCATGTGGAGGAGGGAAATGGAAAGAGGGCTTTCTAGCGAGGAATTAGTATGCAGTTTACTTCATCAAATCTTACTATGATACGATCAGATACTCATTAGGAAGGAAAAGGTGATAGGTCACGAATAATGTTTATCTGAGCACATTAGTGGTTGAATTGATACACAAGCCTGTTACTATACATCGAAAGAGAGTTGCCCTTTTTTCCTCCGCGTGAAGCATGCCTAAATGACAATCGCCAATTCCGGTCTGTCCATTTTTTCATCATCAAGGTTTGGATAGTATGGTACAATCGCATCGGCTGATTGAACATAGCAATCATTATAAAGTCGCTATTACAAGTTAGCAGTGACCTATCCAAATTAGACGGTGGAGAACTTACCCAGTACGGTTGCCTAACTTTCCGCGCAGGATGGAAAAGTCCAGCCCAAACATAATTCATCGTCAACCCTGGCCCAACAGCCATACGGATCGCATCGATAGCCTCGATTATCCGATCGATGACGTGAGGACTTGTTTCAAAAAGATTAGGGTAAAGAAGGTTGAGAAGATGAAGCATGGCGTCCTCGCAGCCGAGACCCACAACACCCAGGGCGACATGCTTGACGACTGAAGCAGCTGTTTGTCGATGGACTTGATCTCTGTCAATCAGAGCATCTTCAAGTAATGGCGTCACAGCATATACGTAGTCCTTGGCCATTTCGCCGATGTATTCGAAAAGGAAGGATAGTGATTTGAGCACACCATTTTGAACGTTAAGCTCAGGCACGCGATATTCGTTCATAAGTGCTGGCAAGACAGTGAAAGGTGCGCAAGTTTCGGCCACAATACCGATAGCGACGGCAGTACAGACTCGAGATTGACGCTCCTGGACTCGCAAATTGTTGAGAAGTGTCGCTAGAACGTCCTGAGGTCCGATAGCCTTAGCGATGAAACCAAAAGTATTGTTAGCAGCTCTTCGAATGCCCTTCTTGTGGGCCTTGAGCATATCTAAAAGTTCAAAACAAATGCGCATCCATTCTCTTGCGTTGACACTTTCAGGACCTCGATCTGCAATACGGCCTACTAAATCAATAGTATTTTCCTGCACTTTCTCATGTCTGTTTCGCAGAATTGGAGTGAGTCGCGGGAGCAAATCTTTGATAGGAGGCTGCATCTGACTGATACCAACAACGGTAACGATAGAACGTAGAGCACCGAGAATAGAACCGAGGACTTCAGGATACTCTTCTCCAAGATATTCGTAAAGCACAATACCGAGTTTGCCCATCAGTGCGTCCTCGCCACACTGTTTCATCACCATTGCAATTCGGGAAATTAAATCTGCCGCCTGCTGTCGAACTGTAGCGGATTTGTTATTTAGTCGCCAAAGAATTGTACTGACGATTTGCGGCAGATAGTCTTTGCATCGTGTGCCGAGAGCGTTGACTACTGTGCCAAAACCATTAAGCATGACGATATCCTCGACGCTTTGTTCTTGGAATGAATGGAGAATTCCGTCGATAAGTCGTGTTTCCAATCGCTCGCTGATACTGGCAGCACCCAAGCTAGCAATAACTTTCTCGATTGTTTCCACGGTCATTTTTCGGTATGCCTCGCTTTCATCTTTCAGATTATTCACGATTCGTTCCACAATTTCTGCAACTCCGACCTTTTGACCAAGGTCAACTGTTGTTTCGACTACCTGTCTGTAGTTTCGCTTGTCGAGGGCCATTCGTCGAACCCAGAAGCTCTTGAAAAATTCATCTAAAACGTGTTCTTTCAGGTAACCTGCCGTGACACCATCGGTACCGGCACACTGCGACACAACCTTCAGAACGACCTTTTTCATTTCTTCGTCTGGAGAAGAAAATTCTCTCAGCAGAATCTCCATGATCTGACTTGTATAGTAATTGGCATATTCTTCGTCCATCAGGGGGATAATGTAGCCGACGGCCTTCAAAAAACCTGCCAGACCCTTTCCACGTTGTTTCTAAGAAGCAGGTTAGCAACAGTACAGCATCAATTGTGCGTGGCTAATTGAGAGAATTAAGATCAAAACGGGAGACCAGGCCCGTGCACCAATATCTCTCCCATTCTACATCCCATTGTATCAGACCATCACAGAGAATTGAGGTCAGAATGGGAGAGGCTCTCCCGTTGTGATATCTCAATTCTCTTGAATGTTATGACACAATGAGGGTCAAAACGGGGGAGAGGGGCGGCTTGTAGACAAGCCCGAGTTATTGTCAGATATGATAAAAAGAAAGGGATTACATACGCGTGCTCCCGTCCACAGCGGGTTTAAAATATCATCGAAGCTTTCAATACCATAGGGATTCGCAGCCTCAGCCAGTGCTGCGATAGCCAAACTGGTGACTGTACGGACTTTCGTCTGATCGTCATTCAGATTGCCACCAATACAGTCGACGAGACCTTTAAGATGTGGCAGTACGGCGCAGCCCATGAGAATTGGGATCTGTTGAACAATCTTGACACCAGTATGTCGTGCTTGCCACGATCTCTTGCTCTTGCAAACGGCTTTCAAGAATGGCAGCAACTCGGGAATTCCCAGAGCGGATGCAACGACAGCAAAGGCCCTAGCTGTGGTATTACGGACGTACTCATCAACGTGATCGATATCTGGTCGCATAGTACTGATCATGTGGGCTAGACCGGCTGCTTTACTTAAGTTTGAGATAATTTCTCGCCCCTCTACACGGGCGTAGTAATCCTGATCGATCAAGAGAGGCTCAATAACGACCAGAATCTTGTGGACGTATGGTCTAACCATTTCGTCCAGTTTGTAAAGAACACGATCAATAACCTTAACAAGTAAATGTCGTTCCTGATCTTCCAAGGATTTTTCCATAAGCAAGGGTAGAATTTGGTTGAAGAGAGGTCCGGCACCGAATTGCCGAGCATTGTCTGTGAGTTGACGAAGGGCTGTCTTTCGCATAGGAGGAGTACCGTTCTTGACCTTGAGTAAAAGTCGCATGATTTTTCGTTCCTTCAGCTCCTCAACGCTCATAGTGTTCTCATCACTCCCATCCGTCAACTTGCCGAAATATGCCATATCTTCTGCTTTGAAAAACTGCAAATCTCCCACCCCAGGAATCTCGGTTGGTAGCTGCTTTCCTAATGCTCTTCCACTTTCTGGGTCTTGCATCATAAAGCCTCCTACACCAGTAGAACCACCTGCAGGAGTGGCCATCATTTTCTGAGCAATGGCTCGGATAGGAGCATATCCAGGTGGTGGCTCAAGAATCTTGTAGCCCTCGGTGGGCAACATCATATCAAGCTCTTCGTCTGATAGAGGGGCGTTTCTCATGGAAATATCGGTACCAAAAGCTGTTGGCATTACCGGTCCTCCCATTTGTGAAGGGTGCATTGGTGTGACTAGTCCTTGGTTTCCCATGGGAGTGGCAGCTGGAGCCTGATCCCATCTAGACCGTCTTCGGGGAGTCTCATCCACAATTGCACCCCCTACTGCTGGTGTCTGGTCCCACCTCGAACGCTTGGATTTGGCCTCAGTAGGCTTCGTAGCATCTGAAGATTCTGTTCCGATATCCCATCTCTGTTTTCGCTTGCGGCCTGAAGTAACACCTTCTGTAGATCCGGCTTCATTATTCTCCTTGTTGCTAGGAGATGCGCTTCCTTCCGCCAGGTTTGCTTTGTGGTGGACGACTTCGCCATTTGCTGCCTTTTCTTCAATCGCCTTTCGTACTCGTTCCTCTTCCCTCTCAAGCTCCCTCCTCTGCATAACCTCCCGATAACTATCGCCGCCTTCGGCAGCTCCAGCTTGTCTATTCGCAGCGAAAGGGTCAACCCTGGTTGGTGTCAGAACTCGGTCCAGACGACGCTTCTGGTAATCGGTTTCGCGGTCAGAAATTCGCGCGCTCTTCTCTCTGCCCAAAAGAATATCCTCTTCTTCGACCCCAGCGCCACGGGAGAATTCATTCATTTGTTCCTTCGAAGCCGTGTACTGCCCAACCAGCCGCCTACTGGTATCCTCCTCCATCTCGTCATCATCGCCATCTGTTACGGCGATAGAGGTATTGTATCCCGCAAACTTATCCGATGAATCGCGCTCGTAAAGTGTGGTATCGAAGCTTTCGGTCAGGGAAGCCTTGGTGGAAACATCAGTTCGTTGATTAGACGGATCAAACGTCTTTGACCCCTTCTTACCAGCAGAAGCGGCATTCCGCTCAGCCTGAAGCTTCCTGATCGTATCGGCGTCTGCGTTTACGTCGACCATTTTGGCGGCTGGGGATGTTGTTGATGGCGAGGCTTTGATGATGGTTGTCGCCGCACCTTTTCGCAAGATTGGCGCGAGGCGCGATAGCATCATCACGTGATTTGATACCCGCAGAGCCGCAGCCGTCCGTGCAGGGGGTGTTCGCCCTGTTATATCTGTCACCTTTAGGTGGCAACTTTGTAGGAAGTTGTCTGTCAGTCTGTTGCAATGCTTGCTACCCATCTTTGAAAAATCGTAAAAGCTGACAATAAAAGGGGAGTAGGCAAACCAAAAGACCAAGCAAGGCCTCTCCCGTCCTGTCACAGTTCTCTCAGTCTGGCACAATGAGGTTTGAAACGGGAGAGAGGTGATATCTAAACCAATTACTACTTCATCCTCTATTTTTTATGCTAGAATAGTAGCAAATGAGGCACGTGGTCTTTGCGAGTAAATAGAAATAGAATCCTGGCAGTGCGTATGGTCAATTTGAATTAGCTTGAGGCTGGCAAAAGGGGTTACACGATAGAGAATCAAGGCTTGTGGGTGAACTTCATCGAATTTTGATTTTAGGGGTCGTAATAACACTTTAGCTTCCTTGAACCTTGAAAGTTCTTCCACTGGCTGTCTTTCTCTCCTTTTCTTCGTTTTCTGGGCGTGCTCTTCGGAGGACTTAATACGTTAGCTATGTAAGTTTGCGCTGCGAAACCTTTCATACCTTGAAGGAAATCAGCTGTACGTCTGCGCATTCTAGAATGGATATAGGCCTGTAGCAAGTCAGTAAGGGCCTACGCCAGCTTTGGTCGATATCTACCTTTGAGGCCTTGATGTGGTAATGGAAGTAGTCTCGGAACGTTTGGATATGGGAAATGACCTCCTCCCGTCTTTGTCGGGTCAAATGTCTCGGAAAGAGGACTGGAAAAGTTAGCTTCCGCTTTTTGAATCACCTAATAAAATTTACCGAATGTAACATAGCCAATCTCTCCGTTTCCGCTGTCTTTAACCCCAGGCACACCCTGTAGTTCCAAAGGAGGGGCATTTTGGAACAAGACTTGTGGCGCATTTTGAATAGCTCGCCTCCGTGCATCAACGAACTCTTGAATGAAGACTTTGCCAAAGACTCGATCGGTTTCCTCTCGGAAAATAGTACTGAATATGACAGTAACTCTGTCGTGGCTGGCCTTGATGTATATCGCTTCTTCGTCGCGGTAATGAATGCCCTTAACTGCACCGCCTTCTTTAACTCCCTGTGGTGCCTCCTCTGATGTGAATTTGGATGCTTCCTCGGCCAATTTGTGGTGCTCGTCGAACGCATGTTCGAATGGTGCTGCCATTGCATTGCGCTTCAATAAGGAAACTCGTCGGATGATATCATCCCTTGCCTCTAGAACTGTCGTCAGAAACAAGTCCATGCATTCATAACATAGCACAAACCCTTGTCCTCCGGCAGGTTATCGAGGTCTATCTGCACAGAGAAGTTGTAGCCAGCCTCTGGAGCAACTACGTGTTCGCCATATTCCCGTTCAAGGACCTGCTGTGCCCCATATTTCAAAAGTTCGTTATAGCATCTGATCTGGATCGAAACGAGAATTCTAGACTTTGCTTCGGGTGTCGAAATATGGAATGTAACACCGTCGAAATCCGATACAGTCTGGTCAATGTTTACTGGGGGTGCACTTGAATTTGAATTAGCAAAGCATACACTGGGTGTTGATTGAGGAAAGTACCCTGAGAATCGCTCAGTAAGAACAGATTGTATCAGAACATTCTGATAATCCAGGAGAAGCATTTTGGCGTGTTGAGGAGCTCTAAGAGTGTGAAGCTTTGCCCTGTGTTCTGGTCGCAATGCTCCAAGTTCGTTGAAGGCTGACGCTGAATGTTGGTGGGGCAGCCTAAGCGGCTCGTGCCTCCTCTGCGGCGGTTAAAGGGTCTGTGCACGTTTTGGGAGTGCTGCGATATACACTTTTGTGCTTATCGACAGCACTAACAAAATTTCTATTAGAAAAAATTATGGTCAAGAAATTGTTCTCCCCCACCAAATCTCAAAGATGGTCAAATCCTACTTGTAAGTTTCTCGACCCGCATTCCCAATTGACCTGTTAATTAACTTGTATCACCACAGAAAATACGAGCATTCGAAAACTTTCGGTCTCGTTAATTCCAGTACGGCAAATGTTGTCTGGTCCTCAGATGGATTGGCCTCGTCGCGGAGCGCAGGCTCAGGGCGCGCAGTCGTTGCTGCAAACGAGGAAATTCTCTGTTGGGATATTAGAAAGGGGGAGTTGTTAAGTCGATGGAGAGATAAAGATTGCAAATCGCAGGTTACAGCTCTCGCGCAAAGTCAAGTCGATCCGGATGTTTACGCTGCTGGGTATGAAGATGGCAGTATACGACTTTGGGATTCCAAAATTGCCACTACTATAGTGAGCTTCAACGGCCATCGATCCGCCATTACAATTCTCGCGTTCGATAAGTCAGGCGTCAGGCTAGCTAGCGGCTCCAAGGACACGGATGTCATAATATGGGATTTGGTAGCAGAAGTTGGACTATTCAAGTTGAGAGGTCATAAGGATCAAATTACCGGACTTACATTTCTTCAGCCGGAAGCACCACAAGTAGGAGAGGACGAGGAGGTTTCCGCCGGCAACCCGAGCGATGTTGACGGCTTTCTTTTGACGACTGGCAAGGACTCTCTCATCAAATTATGGGATGTCACATCTCAACACTGCATCGAGACACATGTAGCCCAGACAAACGGAGAATGCTGGGCTCTTGGTGTTTCTCCTGACGGTAGTGGTTGTATTACGACTGGAAACGATGGGGAACTCAAGATGTGGTCAATTGATATTGTCGGCCTTTTCAAGCTTTCGAACCAAGTCAATGGCCCTGCCGAGACCAGATTCTTACACGATCGGGGTGTGTTGCATCGCCAAGGCAAGGAGAAAGCTGTTGGAGTTAGTTTTCACCCAAGCCTGGATTATTTTGCCGTTCACGGTTCGGAAAAGGCCATAGAAGTATGGAGGATACGATCCGAAGAAGAGGTGAAGAAAAGCTTAGCACGAAAACGAAAGCGGAGACGTGAGAAATCGAGTGCCCCCTCAGAAGCCATGGACGTTATAGGGGACAATCCAGAACTAGACGAAAAATCCGAAGATCTCTCAAGCGCTGAGGTTAGCGATTTTTTTGTCCCATATGTGATTGTAAGGACTGGAGGCAAGGTCCGCTCCTTTGACTGGGTTCACACCAAAGGGTCAAAATCCATAAATCTTTTGGCCGCCACGACGAACAATCAATTGGAGGTTTACAAAGTACCAACCAAGGAGAAATCGAAGAAATCAAAGAGCGAAGAATTGCCAGATTATGAACGAACCCTAGCTGTCGAGCTTCCTGGCCATAGAGCAGATATCAGAGCGCTCTCACTCAGCTCTGATGATCGCATGCTTGCATCCGCTTCAAATGGAGGACTGAAGATATGGAATGTACGTACGAGTACTTGCATTCGGACTTTCGAATGCGGCTACGCGTTGTGCGTTTCATTTTTACCTGGCGATAAAATTGTGGTTGTTGGTACCAAGACCGGCGAATTGGAGCTTTTTGACGTAGCTTCTGCTGCCATGCTTGATAGTGTCAAGGCCCACGAAGGAGCGATATGGACTCTTCAGGTGCATCCAGATGGACGATCTTTAGCATCAGGTAGCGCAGACAAGACCTGTAAATTCTGGAACTTTGAAATTGTCCAAGAGGAGATTTTAGGAACCAAAAGGACGACTCCAAAGTTGAGATTGGCTCATACGAGAACGCTCAAGGTATCGGACGATATTCTCAGTCTAAGATTCTCGCCCGATGCGCGCTTGATAGCTGTTGCCTTGCTTGACAATACTGTAAAAGTCTTCTTCATCGACTCATTGAAACTCTTTCTCAACCTATACGGGCACAAGCTGCCCGTACTCAATATGGATATCTCGTTTGATAGCAAGCTTATTGTAACTTGCTCGGCAGATAAGAATGTTAGACTTTGGGGGTTGGATTTTGGAGATTGTCATAAAGCATTCTTTGCTCATCAGGACAGTATTTTGCAAGTTGCTTTTGTTCCCCACAACCAAGATGGTAATGGGCATCACTTTTTTAGCACTAGCAAGGATCGGATGATAAAGTATTGGGACGGCGATAAATTCGAGCAGATCCAGCGCCTAGATGGCCATCACAGCGAGATCTGGGCTCTAGCAGTAAGCCGAACAGGAAACTTTGTCGTCAGTGCGAGCCACGATAAGAGTATCAGAGTGTGGGAGCAGACCGATGAGCAGATATTCCTTGAAGAAGAAAGAGAAAAGGAGTTGGAAGAACTGTACGAAAGCACTTTGACGACTTCATTGGAACCAGACCGCGAAAATGACGAAGATTCGACCGAAGTTGGAACCGCTGGAAAGCAAACTATCGAAACGCTTATGTCAGGAGAAAAGATCGCAGAAGCATTGGAGATTGGTATGGCTGATTTACAGCTGGTAGGAGAGTGGAAAGTTGCAAAGGCGGCACAACCAAATATCGCCCCACCAGCACGAAATCCTCTTTTCATGGCTTTGGGAGGTATCAGTGCCGAAGCTCATGTCTTGTCGGTTTTGCAAAGAGTTAAAGCTGCTGCACTCCAAGATGCTTTACTGGTTCTTCCTTTTGCGACAATTCCGATGCTTTTCACATTTCTCAATATCTTTGCCATCCGACTGATGAACATACCTCTCACATGCCGGGTCCTATTCTTCATGCTCAAGACTCATCACAGGCAGATAGTGGCAAGTAGAACGATGAGATTGATGCTTGATGGCATTCGCAACAATCTACGACAGGCATTGAAGAAGCAAAAAGATGAAATGGGATACAATCTTGCAGCGTTACGAGTTATCGGGTCTCAGGTCAAGGAAAAGGGAGTTAAGGATTATGTTGATGAAGAAACTTGGGAGGAGGATGTTGGAGGGCAAAAAAAGCGGGGATTTGTTCAAGTATCGTAGATTTCATGGCGAGGAGTTTATTTATGTTCAATCCAGGGTGGAGTTGAGCTAGATTCAGGTACTTTTGATACCCAAAAGATTTTCTCTTTAAGTTAACTACCTCTGCCACTGTTGCATTACAGGAACGTCCTATTTGATTGCATCTGTGAGAGTTTCAAAGTTGCTTGGATCTGTTTAGATCTGCTTGTCAAATGTTCGCCGAGGTCCTTTCTCCACTCGGCTGTGATTTTCCTGGGGCAACAGAAATGTGCTCCACCTTTAGTGTAACGGCAATGATGCCGAGGCTTCTTTTCCCCATCCAACGACAACAGCTCCCCTCAAAATGCAGCGACTCGGTCTCAAGAACCATAGCAATCCTCTCATACCTCCACAATGGCCGGTATAGTAAGACAACCTATCGACGTTCAATCCCTAGAACGCTACATTTCCCAAAATGTACCTCAAATCAAAGTCCCAATCGACGTCAAACAGGTACTCTTCCCCACAATAGATCCCTCCGAGAACCATTCTCTAACAGCTTTCAGTTCGGATTCGGTCAATCGAATCCCACATACCAACTCACAGCCAGCGATGGCAGCAAATTCGTAATGCGCAAGAAACCACCGGGAAAACTCCTCTCCAAGACAGCCCACCAGGTCGAGCGGGAATATCGGGTTATACACGCGTTGGAGAACACGGATGTGCCGGTGCCGAAGGTGTACTGTCTTTGTGAGGATGCGAGGGTGATTGGGACGGCGTTTTATATTATGGAGTTTCTGGACGGGAGGATTATTGAGGATCCTGCTATGCCTGGCGTTGAGGCTGCTGAGAGGACGGAGATGTTAGTATGCCCAACTAGAGGAGGGGTTGGGGAAGTATGCTAAAGGGAAATAGGATGCATGATGCTATTAGGACGCTGGCGAAATTCCATAGGATAAAACCGACGGATGTAGGTCTGCAAGATTATGGAAAGCCTGATGGGTTTTATGATCGTCAGATCAAGACGTTCGCGGCGATTGAGAAGGTGCAATCTGCTGTTGTCGATGTCGAGACGAAAGAACCGGTCGGGCGGACACCACATGTTGAAGAAATTCTAGAATTCTTTAGAGATCATAGCCTGCAACCGAAGGATCGTGGGACTCTGGTTCATGGAGATTACAAGCTTGATAATCTTGTATTTCATAAGACAGAACCTAGAGTGATTGGCATACTAGAGTAAGATTTTCCTACATTTTGATACTATTTTGGTGCTGACTTTTTACAGCTGGGAAATGTCTACAGTCGGCCATCCATTATCTGATCTCGTCAACCTATTAACTCCCTACTCCCTAGCCTACGAACCAGTAGATCGACCTGAAACCATGAGTTTCCCAGCGTACAGACCAGGCGCCACACCAGGATTACCTACCATACAAGACCTGATGAGATGGTATGCCGAAGTATCAGGATGGGATCCAACTCCAGATCTGACATGGGGTATTGCGTTTGGGTCATTCCGGGCAACCTGTATCTATCAAGGTATCGCAGCGAGGTATGCTGCAAGACAAGCGAGTAGCGCTCAAGCCGCGAGAGTCGCGTCTCTCAGACACAGGATGGGCGAGCTTGCTTGGGAAAATGTGCAGAGCGCCAAGAAACAGCTCGAAGCGAAGGCTAGGTTGTAGGCGAGATATCAAAAAAAACACCAAGTTGTTTCCTCGCTAGTCGCCTCGCTTCATATATCAACTCTGACCAAAATTAATACCAAAGCCCTAGCAGCGCGCCGGCGCGCAAAAGAGAAAAAAAAATGAGAATCACCGATGCTCAGACTGGCAAAACTCATCCCCTCCAGCAGTATGAGGACTTAGAAAACTCTCTCATTCGAGTGTTTTTATAGCGAAATAGCATTTGACAAGGGGTGCATAGCGCTATACTATGCCAGGGTGCCAGATGTGCAATTGGCGGAGGCAACCTTGCGGATTGTACTTATATACCACAGAAGGTGTGGGTCCGTAAGGCTATGGGCCGTCGGCTGTTGAATGCAGCGTTGTTGCGGTGACGAGCGTTCGTTGCTCGGTATGTATTCACTATGGCTAAGTGGATATCGCGCACATGCTGCGATTGGAGCAACGGGGCTTTCTTGGTATGCTGGTAGTGAGGTGCAATTTCTATTTGATGGTGGTGTTTTTTCTGGTTAGGAAAGAGGGGAGGAAGGATTTTTTTATGTTGATATCCTGCGCGACACCATCGCCCTTTCCCTTGATATTCAACGACTACTTCTTCCCGCGTTGGCTCTCACTTCATCTATGCACTCATGGTACCCACGAATTGAAGTTACCGTTACATTTTTATCAATTCACGTCAAGGTTGCGCGGCTTCTTTCAAGTGTTCGTTGCATTTTTTCGCCTGAAAATAAGCGAAACTGAGGCCCAATATTAGGAATCTGAGCACAACGATCTATTTTTATTTAACCTGTGCGGATCAAGCTCCAAGTATTTATCATTCCAAACCAGTGTAGCATTCATCGCTAGCAGATCGCCTGTCCAATTTTCAGACAGGTGTTGTCGCAATCTCAATGCCACGTCTAAACCATCCAAGCATCAACCGCACTCCAGAATCAAAGCATAGTTCGCGTATCTTGAAACCCCAGCCGTCAGATATCCATCATGTCGAAATCAAAAGTGAGCCGTAAGGTCGTATCATCGTCCAAGCAGCGCAATCAACCCGCCAGATGCCTCCCTCGTCCTCCTACACTCCTAACCATCGCATCAGCATGTAAGTCCTCCCCCACCGCCCTCAGTCCCATCCTCCTCTGCGTCCCCCATCTCACCAACCCATCTCCGGCATTTCCCCCGTCTCTACTCTCCACCTCTCTCCATCCCTCTCTCTGTCTCCCCATAACCCCTCTGAAATAATCCCGCGCTCGGTACCCGCCAAGTTGACTCATAGTTGGGACACCGCATTTCGAGAGCATGCAGATGAAGAGACCGTATGTGAGGCCGAAGATTATGGCGCCCAGGACCCCGCCCACGATGAAGGAGAGGATGTAGTCGTAGGGGTGGGGGATGGAGATGTTGGTGTGGGGGGTGCTGGTTGGGAAGGTTGTGGGGGGTGGGAAGGGTGTGTAGGTTGGGATGTGTGTTGTGGTTGGGGTTGCGAAGAGCGAGGTTGGGAAGATGTTGGTGGGGTTTTGTGTGAGGGTGAGAAGATCCATTGTTGATTTGGTGTTGATGTTTCGTGGTTTGAGCTGTTGAAGGTGGAAAATTTGCGTTATTGCGAGCTTTTCAACATTTATCCTTTGTGAAATGGTGTTGTATGAAGGCGAAGCAGTGTGGAAACGTATGCTATCTCAAGAACCCGATGAAGAAAGAAAGACCGAAGTACTGTTTCTTGTATGCTTTGCAATGTATGTTGAGAGGAATGTACATTAAAGAACCGCGCCTTCCAGAACTCATTTATATTTCCCAACATCCTCCGATCTCGGCATGAAGATATCACGACAATATGAAAACAAAAGGTGAATTATCCCTCTTCGCCAAGGCGTGAACATGATTGGCGTCTATCTGATCGATTAGCGTTAATCTCATGACCTGAAAACTTGTTGAACCCCTTCCGGAAATACTCGGGTTGTTCTGATATGAGCCTATTCTTGTGAATGAGGCAGAAATGATGTGATTATGACGTGTAGTAGGCGAGATAGGTGTTTGAGGGAAATGAGATAGGTGTTAATTTTTAGCTTGTTTATTGTGCGGTTATTCCCGAGATTGGTGGTGAATTAGAGGGGAATGTGTCAGGTGGTATGGTGTTTGTTTTAGTACGGTTTGTGTTTATTCTGTTGTGCTTTGTGGGAAGAGTTCAATGAGAAGTCCATGTACTTTGAAATGAGGACAGTTGGTAACTCAAAGAGGTATACTGTGAGTTAACGTGTTGAGAGGTTATGTTAAGGGGAGTTTTGCGGAATTGGCTTGATCTATGGTTAATATGTTTTGACTTGTGGGAGGGGTTATATGAGAGGTTGGGATGCTTTGAATTGAGGATAGATGGTAACTTAAAGAGGTATACTGTGAGTAACGTTCTGAGAGCTTATGTTGAAGAGAATTTTTGTTGCTTTTGGTTTAGTTT
This sequence comes from Hymenotorrendiella dingleyae, assembly GCA_003988905.1. Lineage (NCBI taxonomy): Eukaryota > Fungi > Ascomycota > Leotiomycetes > Helotiales > Helotiaceae > Hymenotorrendiella > Hymenotorrendiella dingleyae. The sequence goes on from QYAP01000247.1 coordinate 77,793, forward strand.
ATGTTTAATTTGTTTTGGCTTGTGGGAGGGGTTCTAGAAGAAAGAGATGTGCTTTGAATTAATAATAGTTGATAGCTTAAAGAGGTAAGTTTTTAGAACTTATGTCAAGGTGAATCTTGTGTGACCAGAAACAAGAACTCTTGTCCCATGTTCTAGATAAGGTTTTCTGTGTCCTAATTTATTCTGATTTGTGCAAAGAGGTTGGTGTGCTTTGAATTAAGGATAGTTGATAACCCAAAGAGGTATAATGGGAGTTAAACAGTGAACATTTATGTCAAATGAAACACTAGTTAATATTGAGATTTTCTAAATATAGAAAGGCTAAGCAAACAAGATACACTCTAAATCGCTCATAAAAGATAATTAATACAAACAAACCTCCTACCTCAATACTACCCATCCCAGATATATCACCCAACTCCCCCAAAACTCCAAATCCAAACCAAAAAACCATTTTACCTCGCTCACAATGCCTGAATTCCCATATTTTCAAAATGCTGAAACATTTTTCTCCTTACCTTTCAAAGGAGATAGTAGTAATGGGTTACATTTTCCATTTAACAGTGAATATAGAGTGGCACTGGTGGAATCGTTCCGTCGCAGGGTAACCTAGTTGTACAACTTCGCGTGTCGAGATGGGAGCTGAGTCAATTTTCGATAATCCTTTCTCCTCTTCCACTTGTCTGTCCTCTCTTCCACTTGTCTGTCATCTCTTCCACTTGTCTATCCTCTCTTCCACTTGTCCTCTCTTCTATCTTTATCCTTATAGATCAAATACCAACCCCTCTTCAATTTTCATTGATTCCAATAAATTTCTAAAGAGCTACCCCTCTCCCCTCCCCCTCCTCCTAAGAAAGGTAACCACCTACTCACCAAGCCTAATATAAATAACAAAATATCCATATCCACCCATCCATCACCTCCCCTCCTTCCATATTCCAATCTCTTACTGTACTCCCCAACTTACCATCACATCCATCTACCTCGACAGACGCTAGAAAATGAAACGGATAACCGTGAACCAAAAAGAGGTAAAGGTTTGATCCTAGGTACTGTACGTAGCAGTAGTAAGTTGGGGGATAGGCGAATGGGGTATATGAAAATATGTTATAGGAGGATTTTTATTCATGGATTTGTACAGTACCATATGCCACCTAGCTAGACCGCTCTACATATTACAGCCTTCCGGTAAAACACAGAAAGAGAAGCCAAAAATGCTGATTCTTTTAACTGCCAGAAAATCCCTTCCAAGCTCGCCCCCTTTAACCCAACAATTACGCCTCCCACCTTAAGACCCGGATAACCAGTCATCCCAATTCCATATCCCTTCGAATTACTCAGACCCGGAAAAAAAAAGCCAGCCAATCCAAACACGCATGCTTCAAAGCTCCAATCCAACTCTAACAAGTCGACAAAGTCTCGCCAAACGAACTTTCACTTAAATCTTGACCGAAATCGCTTGACATGTTTGACTGCTTTGCAAAGCTCGGTAGGTAATTGATCTAATGAATAAATGAGAAGTTCGCCCTTGACGAAAAGCGCTTGCATACAGCCATGGTCCGCAGTCATCTTTACATAAATCTTGATGTGTTTTTGACTCGGACTTGACTTCCTTGGGTAATCAACGAAGGATTACCTTCTGTGGAGCTTAGAACATAGCTCGCGGCGTGATGAGCGGGAAAAGGCGATGGAGAAAGTAAAACACGTACGTTAAAGATAACAGACGTTTTGCGAACCATACGCCAGTCAAATCTTTGAAAAGGAATTTCAACACCATAGCATCTCAAAAGACTCAAATGAAGCAAATGATAAACCTCCAAACGAAACAAAAAAAGATGCGTGGGAGAAACAGCAAAGATAAGCCAGCAGCGAGCAGGAATGAAATAAAGCTTACGACGGGTCGAATTTTTTTCTGGGGAACATGCAGGATGTTGCAAGGCAGTCTTACTTTATGGAAACCAGCACATCGCGTACCTCCCACTTTCATATCATAGGCGGATAATATAATTTGCGATGATACGAAGTGTGGTGGTATTTCCAAGTGATACTGCATTGGTGCGACCGTTTTGGATGATTTGTGAGTTTTAGTTTCCTGGCGCCTGGGACCCGAGAAGCATCGAGGTAGTTGCAGGTTGCAATTTTGTCGGGCATCAATGTGTTAATAACTGTCCAAGATGTTTTTCGATTATGACCCGCCGCATATTGGATTTCCCGCCGTCCGGTTCGAGATCCCACTTGTTATCTGGCGGGTATTGCCCGTGGTACAAATAGATGACTTACCTCGCCGGAAAGAGCGAGCAAACAAATTCTTACACGATGAGGCTCTAGAATCCTGTCCTTACATGTGATGATTCGCAATACGAGTCACAAAGATACGTGGCGTAGCATGCGAGGAGGAATAGGAAAGCATCGAGGATTTTATGACTGGTTGCAGAATATGCAGACTTCTTGACCAGGCACTCCGGACGAGGCGTTCCAGATTGCTGCTGATGAACTCCGGAGCATGGCAGGAATGACGGCGAGGTGGACAAAGGAGGGGTCGTTTACGAAAGTGGTGGTGGTAGTAATAAGGGTGCACGCTGACTGACGGCTGCCGTGGAGATTCTCTCTCTCGGGAGCGATCCGGGACCTCGCAACATACACGTTGGGGTTGAGGGCTGTGGGTTGTGGGTTGTGTTTTGTGGTAGTGAAGCTTTGAGAAGGGGAACAGGGAGACGGGCGGTAAAGTAGGCAAATGGTTGAAGCGTGTGGAACCCCGAGCACCAGGAGCTATTTGCCTCGACCCTTATGAGGATAGCGCGGGCGAGGAGATATCTCGTGAGGACTCGTGGAGCGAAAGGATTGATTGTGTCAGATGAGGGAGGGTGCGTGGTGATGCTCGCACCGAAGAGAGGTTAGGTTGGGAGGTTGGTTCACTGGGCTCACCGCCCCCTTTGGTGGTCCAGAGTTTGGCAGGTCTTAACGCTGGAGTTGTTGGATGTTGGCAAAGGTGGAATGCCGGTCTTTATCACTTGCTAGGATTCGGGGGTTGAGGTAGTAGGTCTCGGCCCATTCAGGAGTACTGTGCATATACAGCCAATATGGAGGAGCAGCGGCGGCACTGGACAGAGGATACCCGGGTAGACTGCTAGTGAGAGGCTGGAAGTTGGAGGCGAGGTGTGGTTGTGCCGTGGGCTGGTGGGCTGGTGGGCTGGTGGGCTGGTGGTAGGACAATGAAAATTTGGTTAAAGGTTGGCTTGACGCTGGTAGGCGCTGGCTCCAGACAGGCATCCCGCAACGAGAGGAGGAACAAAATATACTTACTTACCCACGGCCCGACCTCACTTGATGACAGCGTCTAACCAATTGGCTGAGCGGGGGGTGCTGGCGCAGAATAGGACGAATACGACCACGAGCACTTGGCTGCGTTTCGATGGCAATCGATGAGAGCATCCATGTCATGATTTGGGAGAGCGAGCGAACGTGATTCTCCTTCGCATGTCTGCTGCTGCACCATCCCGAATTTCCCATTCCCACCGACCCACCAGAGAAATGAGAAATGTCGTTCTTGTCTCGATGTGCCGTACGAGGCACAAAAGGGAGAGAGGACTGTGCAGTGATATATACCTTTGCAGCCGGTTGCAGCAAGTGTGGGCTTGCGGCGGGCAGCAAGAGCCCGTTTTCCAAGGAGCTGAGGTGTGCCGAAGTGAAGATGTCTCGAGATCCGTGCTTTGGAAGCGATGCCCAGGAGCCAGCTTCCATTAGACGAGAAGGCGGCATCCCACCCGAACAAGCAGACCAAAGTGTATGCCGAATCAGGCGAGAGAATAGACCAATCCCATTAATAGGCCATGCTTGGTTACTTCTTCCAATGCTTGCTTGAACGAATGGAGGTTACTACCTGCAGAACTCATGCGAACTCATGCTCATGCTCATGTTCTCTCCAAGTAAGTATCTCCGCAGCTTCACAGAGTGGCACAAGGAGCATTGGAATGCCGCTCTTTTGCCCACGGCAAGGCAGGCTAAAAGAATGGAGCCCTTTGGCCCTCGTGAGCCAGCCGTGTTTGAGAGCTCCAGCTCCAATCGCCCATCCCTAATCGATAAAGAGTGCGATAAACGATAAGAGCTAACGCCGAGGCTGCGCATAGCAGGGGTTTAAGAGGGGTGGCAGTGAGGCAGTGAGTCGCATACAGAGAAGGTACAAGTAGCTTTGTAGCTGTAGATACAGAGGCGAAGGAGGCGAAGAATCCGAGGGAGAGCAAGAGAATAAATAGGCTCCGACTAGACGTTCGTTGTTGGGCCCGGAGGTCGCGCAGGAATTCCTTTTTTGAGCTGTCACAGGCTGAGTAGGCTGCTGCTCACTCTTACGCCCGCGCCCTGGCTGCAAGTGAGTGCAATGCGGAAGAAGGAAGCAGCAAAGTACTTTATGGGGCCTGTCTCGAGCCTTGTCTAATATGGATCTGCTCTCGCCGACCACCTCCGATCAAGGCAAGCTGCGAGTATCCTATCCTTACATCACGCAAACTGCCAGCCCAGCCCAGCTCAGTCCAGCCTTGAGCCGAAACTAATACCCATTACTCCCATTTCCCACGACATTCCACCTGCTCCTACCCCATCTTAGTCTGAGTGACTTTTGTCTCTGCCTCGCCGCCTTCCTCAGTGCTCTGACCAAGAAAAGAATCAACTCACCCAACACCGGCCACAGTCTGAGGGAAAGACGTTCCGAAGAGCCCGCCGTGCCATTTCCACTTCCACTTCCTACGTTGGTCATCCCTCACGAGACCCCTCTGCACCCCCCTCTGCAGACCACTATTTCAAACTCAACTTCAACTCTCCTCCCACCGCCCCCTCCACGACGCACCGGCACCGGCCTGGATTTGCCTTCCTCCCAAAGCCTGTATTAGCCAAAGTAAACGCTCAATCTCGACTTCGTGAAAAGGCAATACTCTACCTTGGTACTTCGTATCCGCTCGCTGCGTGAATTCGACGGCCCTCGGGTTTCAGTAGCCAATTCTCAGAGGGGCCTAAGTTGCACGCTCGTCCAGCCCAACGCCTCGCCCACTTCTAAACCCTCTACGACCTGGTGCCCTCACTATCCTCCACACTACTGCAGCAGCCGCCCGTCCCCAAGACTCCTTTTTCTCCCTCTTCGTCATTCAAATGCTAGTTTCGACTCGCCCTAAGAAAATCTAGTCGCTGGACAACTCCGCGTGCGAATAGAATTTCCCTGCCGTCACTCTCCGTCAACACTCCGAGTACAGGGTTGTCGCTGGCTGCTGCAACTCCAGCTGTACCCGACCTTCCACAAAAACCACTTCTTCTCTGCCTGATCTGGCTGAACATCGTCTACATAAAAAAATCGGCACTTGCATCGTGGGTCGAGCCTTGTCGAGATCCTTTCGAACACTCGCGGTCCTGTCGCCGTCATCAATAACTGCCACCCCCCAGTGCGGGGTTCGTTGGCCATGGACCAAATGGACTACACGATGGAGGACAATCATGGTCGACAATCCAATACTGCTCCTCCATGCCAATACCAGCAGTCGCAGTCGAATCAAAACTTGAATTCGTCGCCATCGTCTTCTCGAGAAAACCAACATCAACAACATTACGATCCTGTCCACGATGCCAATACATGGTTTCCGAGCAATGGGGCGAATATGCCTAGCCGACCAGCCTTTCTCCCACCACATAACACACATTGGGACTCTGGAAGCTATCCTCATATGCATACCTGGCACAGCTTTGCAGAAGCACAAACAGCGGGTCACCAACTTCATGGGTCAGATCACTATGGCAGCAGATCACAAACAGGGCCGATGGGGGGGATATCGAATTCACCTTGGAACGAAATGCGAAGCTTTGAACCACTTACCTTTGGCTATGGCTCCTATTCATCTCCTGGGACGTTACCACCAAACCACAATATGATGGGAAATCATAATAATACAAGAGATGCTCGAATGGAGTCAGCCCGGATGGCGGCAGCGGCGGCTCCTCCATTTATACCTCAAAGTTTCGTTTCACGAGACCTACAACCCCCAGCCACCCAGCCAGAAGTAAACCAAACTCGCGCACCACGAGTGGAAAGTGTCTCTCTGCCTCCTTTAATCGCGGATCCACACCCAGCGGCTCAGCGGATGCCTGCCCACGACATGAGCCCGGAAAGCTCAAGGGGACCACGCACGGAACAGAGAACAGGTAAGAAATGCGCGGTCCCAGTTGAACACTTTAAAAGCTAATCGTATGCAAAGCCATGCATGAAGCTCGAATTCAGAGATATCACACTGCGAGAATGCCCAATTGGTTAGGAGAAACCGCATCACTGACTCGACGACGTCCAGCCAATTTTGCAATTGACCATTCCGACGATGAAGATGATGCTGATATTGACGAGGATGGTCGTCGTCACGATGCCTACTTTACTCCCGAGATAGACCAGGAGCGTGCTATGGCTGCTATGCGTGGTGCAATTGCGGCAAGCAAGAAAATTCCATCCAAGGCAGCCATAGCTTCACTCGAAGTTCTTAAGACTGAGGATTTGGATGATGGCGACAAAAGTAAGTAATTCATTACAACTCCCCAAACCTTTTGCTGCTTTCTGCGTGGGTTGGATATGAGGGTTGGTGGACCATTTAGGGCCCTCGAAATTTATTCCAGATCCATCTTTGCCAGTTTACATGATAGCTAATTTTATTTCATAGCCTGCATCATATGTTACAACGATTTCGGGGTGAGCAATCCTGAGGGGCTTGTCGAAGTGCCACTTCGTTTGCCCAAATGCAAGCACATATTTGGAGATCATTGTATCAAAAAGTGGTTCGAGGATTCTGATAGTTGTCCGTATTGTCGTGACAAGCTCCCGGCCGAGCTTTCGATCAGGAAATCAATTGCCGCAGAAACCTTGAGAGCACAGCGTTATGCTGCCATAACTGCGGCACACAATTACAGAAATCGCCCAGGTTATTCCTCAGCTCCTAGGTACCACTTCACCGATGAGCAGGCTGCAAGGTGAGCCCTAAATCACACCCTTTTTATATATGCTTAGTCTGGATACTAATGACATTTTAGAAGTGCTGCTCTTCTCGCACGAACCCAGGAATATGAAAATGCCATGGATAGAGCTGCTGCGAGCGGTTGGGATTACTCCACTCCTTCTAATCGAACGTCCGTCTCCGACTTTTCGGAAAATAGACGACGACAATCTCGTGGTAGAAATGGAAGCAGTAGAGCATCTCATACCTTACGCCCTCTATCCACAAGCGGACCTGCTAGTGGAACTTCTCGATTCAGCCCGATAAATCCAATGAATCCGGGTAGCTCCCAACGTGTCCAGATCACGCTGAATAATACTTCAAATACTTCTCACAATACGCCGTCAGGGATGACTCCTTCCGGACTAAGTAGAGAAAACAACGACAATAGTGTCCCTTCTACAATAAATGCGACGGCTCACACCCGATCAATCAGCAACTTTTCCTCATCTTCAGAAGAACCATCGCCGCCTGTTGCAGTCGGCTCAGGTGAAATAACTCGAGATCAGCAGCGAACATACCGAGAACATTTACTACGTGATGTTGCCATGTCTACTAGCGATTCTGGCGATGATTGGTCTGCAAGTGGTCCTCGAAGAAGCCCGTCTCCCATATCCAGGATGCCCACTCACAACCTCTCGGCTAATGCGGAGAGCTACCAGCCTCAATCATTCTCACAAAGCAATTCTTCACATTTCCAGGCTGCTGTTGGTGGCGGAAGCTCTCAACCTCGATGGTCTCAATAACACTTCGGATAATACAATAAACACAATACAAATGACCTGTTAGTTCTGATCTCACTTGACGGCATATTTCTTCTCTTCGAATTAATTATCGGCCACTTCGCGGCATTTGAATCTTTTCCAGACAAGAGGAACCTCAGCCATCCCCGCGAACACACGAATCACTTCTTTATAACGAGCAATGGGATTGGGATCGGGTTAGGATTGGGATGGGGCGTATTTTGGTGCATTGCTCTACTCAATTACATGTTGCGAAGGCCTTTTTTCCCTTCGACCACTGATGACGGCGAATTGTTGGGTGGAGGGAGTTTTATTGCGAGGGATATTTTGCATGACCGGGCTTGCCTTTGCTGCTAGCCGGTTTATAGCATGACAATTTGCCTCGAGCATATTAAGAAACCAAACTAAATTGACAACTATGAATTATATTTTATGTGTGTGTTCCAGGTTCTTTGTGAGATTGTTAGAGTCGTGATGGGGTGGGGAGTCAATTTTCGCCAAGACTTTTTTGCCCCTGAGTGATAACCGAGCCTGCCATTCTTTGTTGAAAATCAAACACTTGATGATTTCGAAAGGAATGTCCTCTTGGAGAGATGTACCGTATTAATTGGTTTAGAGCGCCCCCCCCCCCCCTTTCCCGTTTTTGACTTCATTGTCCCAGACCATTAAAGAGAATTGAGGGTTAATAAGAGAGTTCCTTCCTCCCATAAATGAACCCTCTCCCGTTTTCAAGGCCTCTATTATTTTAACTTTTATTCTCTTAGATAGTCTGGTTAAAAACGGGAGAAGGGGTATCGTATAAAGGTGATGTACGGCTACTGTAAATTAATTTGTTGGAAGAAAGCGCTAGCCTTGTTTAGAAATATCGGCTTTTTTTTAGTATTGTGTTCTATGACTTGATATTTATTGTGGTTGAATCGGATTATGCGAGCTCCCCTTGATAGAATTCCACTCTGGCCCCGTCGGACGGGGCTACATGAAATGATAACGGGAAATCAAAAAGAACGGACGGACGCTTCATATATGGTTATAACGCGGCCGTATATAAAATGTAAGTGGAAAATAGCCGTTATCTCATTTCCTCTCCCACAAGATAAAACAGTAAGGAACCCCACCCTCTCTCTTCACAGTTTCGCTCTCATAGCCTCAACCTCCCTCTTCGCCTCCTCCCTCAACACATTCTTCAAAATCTTCCCACTCGCATTCTTCACAATAGAATCCACAAACCGCACACCCCCCGTCAACTTTTTATACCCCGCCAAGCGCTCCCCACACCATTTCAACACCTCCTCCTCACTCAAGCCTCCCCCTCCTTCCCCCTCTCCTCCTTCCCCCTTTCCCCCTTCCCCCTTTCCCCCTTCCCCCTCCCCTTTCCCCCCTCCATCACCCATCCCTATCCCTGGTCGTCGAACCACATAAGCCCTCGGCCTTTCCACATCCCTCTCCAGCACATCCGGCACCCCAATAACGGCCGCATCGATAATTAAAGGGTGCGAGAGGAGCACCGTTTCTAATTCTGGGGGCGCCACTTGGAAGGATCGCACTTTTATGAGCTCTTTTTTTCGGTCGATTATGTACCATTTGAGGGAGGGGGTGCAGTAGCCTATGTCGCCTGTTTTGAAGAAGTTTTGGGGGTCGTAGGAGGTGCTGTTTGCGGGGGGGTTGTTTAGGTAGCCTGGATGATGGGCGGGTTAGTGGGGTTGAGGGGAAGGGGAAAGGGAAAGGGGGGGAGGGAGGGTAAGCGAGGATGAAAAGGGGGGGGGG